>PVKS010035964.1:0-19688 GCA_004027875.1 Aplodontia rufa | reverse complement strand
TTCTTCTTCTTCTTCTCTTCTTCTTCTTCTCTTCTTCTTCTTCTTCCTCTTCTTCTTCTTCCTCTTCCTCTTCTTCTTCCTCTTCCTCTTCCTCTTTAATAGTGGTGGTATTGGGGAAGGGACTCATAAGTTTAAACTGTCAGATTCACAAACATACTATCTGGAGCATTCAGTTGTTTGCATTCTTTTAAAGGTTGCCTGTACATCCTATACATGTTAAACAATAACTCTGAGAATATATCAGTCACTTTTGGCTATGTCTGTCATTTTGGCAAGATCCTATCGGAGGCTTGATTATTCTATCTGATCTTAGCTTCTTTCCTGTTTCATGACTATAACAATCCTATCTGGCTCCAAACCATGCCCATCTTTCAATTAACTTATACAGTCATATGAGCTACCATTCTTTGAGTACCAAGCACTATTCTAAGCATTCCACTCATTTAATCCTCCAAACAATCTATAGGGTAAATATTATCATTACTTTCTTTAAGGGATAGGAAAATGGAAGCCGTTAAGTGGGCCACACAAGCATTCAAACTCTAGCATTCTGGTTTCTAAGGCAACTTACTTACAGCCTTAAATTTATCCAGATTGTCATTGCCACCAAAGGCATACACTGGAATAGCAGCGGATATACAATACAATAGAACTGTTTATACTCTATTGTCCTGAAGGGTCTTTATTTGTTCTTAAAGTAGTAATTATCACTGAAAGGAGTAAGAGCCGAATTGTGCTTCTTGCCATTTTAACAGCTAAGCACACTGAAAGAAACACATGGAACTGAGTTATCATGTTAGAATCTTATAGTCCAAGAGTCAAATTCACCTAAGCACAGTAGAAACAATTATTTTTTTTCAGGGCTGAGGACTGAACTTGGGGCCTTGCGCGTGCTAAGCAAGCGCTCTGCAGCTGAGCTAAATCCCCAACCCTACAATTTTTTTTAAATCAATGGTGAAGAGCTTGCTTTAATAAAACCTCAAATTAAAAACAACTATAGACTACTAAACTAGGAAGTGTTGCTTTATGGAATGGCTATTTATGTCCCAAAATGTTTCATTTGGTAGAAAGACTTAATGTAAGATTCATAAATAAAGAGATTCAATAATTTATTTATATAATTCAATTATAAATTTTTTTAAATCATAATATATTAAAGCGGAGAATAAAATGGTGTCACATCAAACAGATTATATATTAGAATCAACAGTGACATTTCAATAAATGTCTACTGAATCAGAGTTTTGGGTAGTAGGACTTGAGAATATATTGTTTTAGAAGTTGCCTCCCCACCCTCCTGCAACACACATACATCTTGGGTAATTCTGATTCAGATAGCCCATTGACCAGTATTGGAAATCTTTAGTGTAAGTCATTTTAGTCATAAACAGATATAAATTATGCCCACTTTGAAACTATCAGTTAAAGATATGGCATAATACCAAGAGTGAAGGAAAATTGTCACAGTCTTTAGGTAATAAAAATGGGAGAGTTACTTAGAATATTGGAAGTCTGACCCATAAGTCCTTTTACCTGGCAATGACTCCAGAAGGCCCAGAGATCTCAATGTCATGCTCAAGGCCAGTAGAAATAATTCACGCCTCATGTGGTAGGAGGTTTTCAATAACTATAAATGCATTTTGCTTTTTGTCTTCAAATTCTGGATAAATATAAAGTTTCAGAAATGAGTTTGTAAAACTTTCAAAATGTGGCAGATTTTTCATTTATCCATATAAATGAAAGAAGCCGATTTGTTGAGACACTTTCATGAGGAAGCTAGTCAATTCAGTTACACAGAGAGATAATTGTGGGAAAGGACAAAGAAAAAGGGTTTTTGGCTACCTATAAGTACCATGTGATTTTTAGCAAGTTACTTAACTTTGAGGTTCCAATGTTCTCATCTATAAAATGAAGATAATAATGCCATATTGATTACTGAGATTAAAGATAAATTCACGTAAATTGCTTGGCACTTTGTAGATGCTCAATATGTAACACTACTGTATTAAGAGCAGATTGAGGAAATAATTTGACATGGGAAATATTTAAATAAAATATGGTAATGATTTGATCCTTTAAATGGTGTTTTCAAAGGATTTTTAAGCATGTGGGAGAATTTTAATATTTCGGTGTTAATTGAATAAAGTACTATGTGTTGTGTAAAGAACAGCAACTACAACAATAAGAAGAGAATTGAGGGGCTGAAGTGGTAGCTTAGCAGTTACAGCACTTGCCTGGCATGTGTAAGAACCTGGACTCAAACCCCAGCACCACATACACAACTAAGTGTCTGAGAAGCAAAGGCCAGATGAAAAAATAAATAATAAAATCGACTCTCTTTTATTTCTATCTCACTCTCTCTTAAAAAAATAAAAAAAGAGTGGATTGAGAATGGATCTACAGAATCAGTGTCTGAGATCTCAAAATATGAAGACATTTTAAAAATTTTCATTGAAATTTACCAGTGAGAAAGACATTAAGCTTTGCTAACATTTTCGAAAGTAGACTGACACCAACCCCACACTTTGGCTATCAGATGTTACTCGTGGCGCAGGAGGATGCCTCATTTTGGAGACACTCTCCATGAGAACTCTTATTAAAGACTATTTTCGGAGTATTGTGTTGTACTTTGTAGTAACTGGCTAAATAGTTTTACAGATTATATTACTACAAACTGTAAATGATTTGGAATAATTTGTAATGAAACGAAGAAAGATTACAAAAGTCAAGGCAGAGTCCTTTAGAGAATGGTTGAATGTAGGGAGTTTAGACATTTTTTCTTGTGTAAAAAGATAATTCTGCCAGTCTTCTCTGTGATGACAAGTGATTGACAATAATATGTCACCCAACAGGTATTTTGAAAAATATCTTTCAAAAAAGGACTGGAAGTGCTTAGATCATTGTGATTTTGGCACTAAAAACAATGTATTTAATATAAACAAAGGGCACACAAATTTAACTTGTTTAAAAATCTTTCAAAGGAAGAGTTAGAATGGATTTTTGATATGCTTTGTTAATCTTCTGATTAACTTGCAGCAATACAATTTTCATTCACGAAGGTAAAATTTTCCTTCCTTTGTGTTTTTTTTTTTTTTTTTTTTTTTGCACATTAGGGATTAAACCCAGGGCCTTGGGCAAGCTCTCTACCTCTGAGCTATAGCACCAGTCCTTTTTTAAAATCTTATTTTGAGACAAAGTCTTGCTAAGTTGCCCAGGCTGGCCTCAAACCTGCAACCCTCCTGCCTTAGCCTCCTGAGAAGCTGGTGTGCTAGCTGCATTTAAACAAATGATTTCTCATAATCAGTGGATGGGTTGAAATATAAGTACACGAATTAACAAAACACCTAACCATTTGTATTTGCATCTACATATCTTTGGAACATAACTTTCTTTAGTGATGACAGCAAGTAAAACCAGGTAAAATTAAAATAAATTGTCCTAGCTACAGCTTCAAAGCAGAGTGCTAAGCCAAGATTTTTAAAACCAATTAAACATATTCCATTATAATGTTGGTACAAACAAAAAGCTTCTCAGGAAAGTAGTGCATCCTTAAAATTGTTTTAGAATATTCATTTAATCTTTATATCATTATTTTAAAAATTTGATCCTATAGGTATCTAAGTAGCAAAGCACAGTACATGCATATAATAAAAATAAACAAGTAAAAAACTATATATATGTGTGTATGTATGTATATGCATCTATTTTATATGTATGTGTATGTGTGTGTGTGTGTGTGTGGGTGTGTGTATTTATTTATTTTTGCTTTCACAAGTTATTCCTAATGGAAGCTGAATTGCCAGCACTCAGGAGGCAGAGTTGGGAAGTTCATTTGAATTCAGGAGTTCAAGACCAGCCTAAGCTTAAAAGTATTCAGTTTCTGCCCTTGTGAGTGAGGGTGACCTGTTGCAGGAGGGAGGTAGGTAAATGTATAAATGGATGATAAAAAGGATGACAGGGTATGGGGTGCTGCGGAGAGAGCTGAGGTTGTATCCCAGCCTCACTATATACTTTGTGGCTGCCTTGGGAGCATCTTAAGCTCTTGGAGCCAATCACATCCTCTGCAAAATGGGCATAATAATTTCTGTGTTGTAGGGCTATTATCAAGATTATGCTGTGAACATATGCGAATCAAAAAATGTAATTCATCACTTAAACAGAATTAGAGACAGAAACCATATAATCATCTCAATTGATACAGAAAAGGCCTTTGACAAAATCCAAAACTATTTATGCTCAAAAATCTGGAGAAGATAGGGATAAAGGAACTTACCTTAATTTTGTCAAGGTCATTTATGACAAACCCACAGCCAAAGTTATACTTAATGGAGAAAAACTGAAAGCACTCCCATTAAACTCAGGAACAGGACAAGGTTGTCCACTCTCACCACTCTTATTCAATTTAGTCCTCAAAACTGTAGCCAGAGGAATCAGACAAAAGAAGGAAATCAAAAGGATTTATTTGAATAGGAAAAAAGGAGTTAAATTATTTCTATTTGCCAATGATTTGCTCCTATACCTAGAAGACCCAAAAAACTCTATCAGAAGACTTCTAGAGCTTGTAAATAAATTCTGTAAAGTGGCAGGATACAAGATCAACACCCATAAATCAATAGGTTTCCTATACTCCAACAGCAATTCTGCCAAAGAAGAAATAAGGAAATCCAATCCAATCACAATAACCTCAAAAAGAATAAAATACTTAGGAATTAATCCAACAAAGGAAGTAAAAGACCTTTACAATGAAAACTATAGGACACTGAAGAAAGAAATTGAAGAAGACTTGAGAAGATAGAAAGGCATCCTATGTTCTTGGTTAGGCAGAATCAATATAGTTAAAATGGCCAATCTGCCGAAAGTGCTGTATAGATTCAATACAATCCCCAAAAGATACCAATGTCATTCTTCACAGATATAGAAAAGCCAATTCTCAAATTCATTTGGAAAAATAAGAAACCCACAATAGCCAAAACACTGCTAGGCAAAAACAAAACAAAAACAAAAAACAAAACAAAACAAAACAAAAAGAAACAATGAAACAGGATGCATTGCAATACTTGACCTGAAATTATATTTATTATATAGCTGTAGTAACAAAAGCCAGCATGGGATTGGTACCACAACAGTCAGGAAGACCAATGGAGAAGAATAGAAGACAATGAGACTAACCCACATATCTTTAACTATCTGATATTTGACAAAGGGGGCAAAAATAAAGCTTGGAGGAAAAGAGAGCCTGTTCAACAAATGGTGCTGGACAAACTGGACAGCCATATGCAGACAATAAAGTTAGATCCTTATCTCTCATGCTGCACAAAAATCAAATCGAAATGGATCAAAGAACTAGGAATTAAATCAGCAACCATACAATTACTAAAAGGAAAAATAGGATTAACACTCCACCATACTGATGTAGGCACCTTCTTTCTTAACAAGACTCCCATAGAGCAAGAATTAAAACCAAGAATTAATGAGGGGGATGACATTAAACTGAAAAGCTTCTGTACAGCTAAGGAATTAGTCAAGAGTGTTAAGAGAGAACCTACAAAATGGGAGAAAATCATGGCCTGCTATCCTGTCTGACAGGGAGCTAATATCCAGAATATACAAAGAACTCAAAAAACCTACAAAAAACACAAACACTCTGATTAATAACTGTGATATGGACCTAAACAGAAACTTCTCAACAGAGGAAGTTCAAAAAGCCAATAGATTTATGAGAACATATTCTACATCACTAACAATCAGAGAAATGCAAATCAAAACTGTACTGAAATTCTACCTCTCTCCAGTCAGAATGGCAGAAGTGAAGAATATGAACAATAACAGATGCTGGAGAGGTTGAGGAGAGAAAGGAACACTAATACACTGTTGGTGGGACTGCAAACTGGTAGAGTCACTCTGGAAAGCAGTATGGAGACTCCTCAAAAAAATTAGGGATGGATCCACCATACGACCCAGTTATCCCACTCCTGGGTATTTTCCCAGAAGACCTAGGATCAGCATATTACAGAGATACAGCCACATCAATGTTTATAGCAGCTCAATTTACAATCCCTAAATTATGGAATTAATCTAGATATTCTTCACTGGACGCTGAATTGATCCAAAAACTGTGATAGACACACACACACGCACACGCACGCACACACAACGCACACACGCACACGCACGCACACACAATGCACACACACACAGTGGAGTTCTATTCAGCTATTAGAAAGAATGATAGCACAACTTTTACAGGTAAATGGATGGGAATGGAAAAAATCATACTGAGGGAAACAAGCCAAACCCAGAGACTTAAGGGTTGAATGTTTCCTCTGATATGTGGAAGCTAGAGTAATACCTAAGATAGGATGAAAGTTAGTCAAGTTTATTTAACAGACCCACCAAATTTGACACATTAGATGTGGGAACTATAGCTATGAAGGGGTTGGGGAGAAGAGAAAGAAAGGGAGGAGAGGGGAGGAAAAGGGGGGTGTTCAATACTGTAGAGTACACTTGACTCCCATGAGAACCCTAAATATACCCAGGCAAGCATATAATTCTAGCAATTTCAATGATTAAAATGCATGTATATGGTCATTTATACCTGTAACATGAGGGAATTACAGAGGTTACAGGAAATTGGGAAGTGGGTGAACGTGGGGAGATCCTGGACAAGGATTGGGTTTAAGCTACTTTGTCATTATGTATGCATGTATGAATGTGAATCAGTGACCCTTCAATATGTAAGATGATGTGGAACCAATAAAAAATTATATTGTGAAGAATCTGTCCGATGGAATCATATGAAATTGCTTGTATATGTTTGCTGACATACACAGGTAACATTTTCATGTGTTTCAACCCAATATAAACAGTGTCAGATATGTGGAGACGATATTATTGTCCAAGCTCCTTATTTAGTCAATACACAGAATTTGGTGGGTGACATTATTGCTTGCTGACAAGCGTGAACGAACACATCCTTAGGATTACCTATTTTCTGAAGGTCATCGCTTTCTTTTGTCTGCCCCACACTCGAACTTGTTCTTGTTCTGCTGGTTGCTCTGCCCACATGCCTTAGACAAATCAACTCCTCCAGGACTTGGCTCAGCCTTCAGGCCTCATTATGGATAGACATGAAATTCATGCCATAGGGTTAGCCCTCATCAAAGGGATAACTCGCATGCCTGATCCTGTGGCAACCGGAGTTTTGTTGGTAGAATTTTAAGGACAAGCCACCATTTTAATTTATCTTCCATTGAAACTTGAAAGTACCGTATTAAAAAGACAGTTTTTGGCAGAGTTTTAGAGCAGGGTTTAAATCCTTGGTGATTTTAATCATACTCTTATTTTAAAGTCTGAAAGTACATAGCCTTGGGGCTAATATTTATCCTCCCCAGGCTCATTATCTTGGCACCAACTTTTCATTTACTAAATGAAATTTATTTTTGAAAAAGCTAAACCTTTCATCTGACTTCTTTTCAAAATACAAACTACCATATTCAGCAGAAGAAATGAAAGTTTTAAATGTTGATGATTAGAAATTACAAAAGTTCTGTTTTAATTAATTCTGCCCTGAATAAAGTCAAATGATATTAACAGAAGGGGCAGAGGGGTGGGTTACAGGGCAGCAGAGAGAACAGGAGTGCAACAAAGGAAAAGCTGCCCAGTCCTGCCACAGCTCCGTGTAAAGACGCTTAATCAAGGGATTGTCCAGATTCAGGGGGGAAAAGCCAAGTTTAGGATTAAGAAACCAGAGTGTCATTGTCCTGTCAAGCCTACCAACGGGCTTCACCACAAGGTGAGCCACTTATCCTCGCTGGGTTTCGGTTTCCCCACCTATGCAACAGTGAACTTGAACGGGAGGATCTCTAAATTCTCCTCCAGTTTTGATGTTCTGTCATTTGCTAGAGAAACGATTAGTGTTCTATACCAACTATATATACATTCTATGCGCGTGTATGAGTGTGCACACATGCATGCTAAAATGATCTCTGAAAAGGTAATGGGGGATAAGTGATACTTAACTTACAATAGGTTACCAAATAGGAAGGAAAAATTTCAGAAAAAAGAACACTGCATATGGAATCCTTACTTTACTTGGTGAAAAAATGAATTTCCTGAGTCAATTAATTACCTTAGCTTTTCCTATATTAAAACAATGAGCATTTCAGTGTTTTTTTTTTTTTTACTTAGAGAAGTGATGAGAAGTTTGTGTTTTTGAACATTTGACTCTGTCTAGGTTTACTGACAAATGTTTAGCAGTTGTCTCCTTCCCTTTGGTTCTGTCTCCCCTTCCCTTATATTGGTAAGGGATGCTTATCATGAAGAATCGAAGAAGTAAAATTAAATAGTAATCCCATCATCTTCTTTCTTTTTTTTTTTTTTAAAGAGAGAGAGGGAGAGAGATTCAACTTTATTTAGTTTTTCACGTGGTTTTTGTTGCTCTGATACTTAGTTGCATATGTGGTGCTGGGATTTGAAGCTGAGTCCTTGCACATGTCAGGCAAGTGCCATAACCACTAAGCCACCACTTCAGCCCTTATTCCCATCATCTTAATGAAAGTGTTCTCCCAAATTTATTTAGAATATTTTCTTGTTCAGGATTACTATTAGGTGCTTTTGTGAGACTTATATGGCTTTTCATTTTGATTTTTAAAAATTAGTTGATATCTCCCCTTCTGAATTTTATGCAGGAAAATCATGTCAGATTGCTATTTGATGCTTTGGTTGTATTGTGGAGAAAAGCTGGCAGGCTATGATGCTCACGAGCACTGTCTGCCAACATATTTCCTGATCTTCCTCTGGGTACATGGTGGGATTGTATTTATTTGGGAGAAAGGTGTGATCATATGCCTTTTTTGGTCAAAGTTCACATCTTCATGGAAGCATCTTAAGGACCAGGGTGCAAGCTGGGCATGGTGGTGCACACCTGTAAGCCCAGCAGCTTGGGGGGGCTGAGGCAGGAGGATCTGGAGTTCAAAGCCAGCCCCAGCAACTTAGCAGGGCCCTAAACAACTTAGTGAAACCCTATCTCAAAATAAAAAATAAAAATGGGCCAGGGATGTGGGGGATGTTGCTCAGTGGTTAAGTGCCCCTGGTTTCAATCTCTGGTTAAAAAAAAATACAGTGTGCAGTTCCTCATTGCTGCTTCCTCTCTTTGATGACAACCAGTGAGATATGCTAGATAGCATGCTTTCCATCAGTCTGGGTCTCTGAGTGACATAAAGCAGATCCTCCACACTGACCTCAGATGGACATTGGTATGAGGAAGGTTTAAACCTTCATTGCAGGAAACCCCTAAGCTTTTGGAGTTTTTCTTTTTCTTTCTTTCCAGCAGCATATCCTTACCATCCTTCCTGATACAGGGAATCGGACCAGAGAGAAAGGAATTGGATAAAATCTAGGAAAGAGATGATGTGGTCTAAACCAGTATAGTTAAATGAGGATTGAGGAAAGGGAAACACATTTGAGACACATTTAAAATTCGTAGGGCGTGGCAACTAAATGAGATATGAGGGGTTGGGGAAAAACAGAGTCAAAGACGACTTCTAGGTCTTGATTTGAGTTACCTGTAGTTGCACATAATGATGTGTAACACTTGGTAAAACTGCGATGATCCAAAATTTGATTGCCTTTAATGAAAAGGAATTTTTGTGGTTGTCCATTATTCCATTTTGGCTGCAGTAGAGCTACAACCCTGAGACAGCTCCATCTGTCTTTCCTTTTCCAGGATCCAGACAGAGGGAATAGTTCTATTTTGTCCATTAAGTGAAAGAAATTTTCCAATTGCTGAACCCACTATTGCTTATAAATCCGCTGCTTGATACTGGGATGTCACTCATCACATTTCGTTGGCTGAGACAGGTCATGTGGCCAAGCCTGGTAACAGCATGGGAAGGCACATCCCTTTCAGAGGAAGGCATGCAAATTGCGAGGCAGCAGTGACAGTGTGGCAGCAATAATACAACCCCCTCCTCCCATTAATTATCATATTTTTTTTAAAAAGAAAGAGGGGACAGTGTGAGAGAGAGAAAGAGAGAAACACTTTATATTTAGTTTTTCATGTGACTGTCATTCCTCAGAGACTTTGTTATGTATATGGTGCTGGGGTTTGAACTTGTGTACTTGTGTATGCCAGGCAAGCACCGAAACCGCTGAGCCACTGCTCCAGCCCCATAATTATCATATTTCTTAAGCTGTTTTTTTTGTAACAAAACTGCTTCTTCTCTCTCCTTCTCTCAAACCTAACACGTACATGATCCCCCACATGATGATTCTCTCCTAATCAGTTCAATGTACTCCCCAAACACAAGATCTCCCAGTCTAATTCATAATATGCACATAGTAAAGTTATCTTCTTCAGTTATTTTGTTTCTTTAATGGGAAGAATTTCAGGCATATACTGAAATGCTTTCCATTTCTGAGAGACGTGTGGCTGTTGTCACCCTGAGCCCTGTCCAGCAATTGTCTATGTGGATCATGCATCGGACAGCTGCATTTCTACACCACTACACATGCATATCAAACACCATGTTTTCCAAATAGCACACATATTGTTTCACTAATTCATTATTTCACTTAAGAGTGTTTATTGAAGATTCATTACTTTAGGTGTGAGGGACATAAAGGTGAGCATAGACACAGCGCCTGTTTTCATGGAGCTTATAGACGATGGGGGAAAGACACAGGAGTAATAAATCCCCACCCATCAATGAACTGCAGCTTGGAAAAGTTCTACAAAGATGGTACACCATAGTGGAGCATACGAGAGGTAACTTTTAATGCAGTCACACAGACCAGAGGGGGAGTCTCTGAAGAACAGAAACCTAATCTGAAATATGAGAGATACAGAGAAAGTAATCAACGAGGAGAGGGGAGGGAGTCTCAGGAACGCAGAAAAGCTGTAAGCATGGAAGTAACATGGTAAGAATGGGGGTTGAAAGGACACAGTGTTTAGAAAGGACAGAGGTGGCACAGCGGAAGGATGGACTGACCCTGGCTGAGCTTTGGGCTTTATTACACAGGTATTCCTAGGTATATTGGGGTGACATGACTATATTTTTAGTTTGCAAAACCACTTTGTGCCTGGAGATAAGATTTGGAAGATTTAAGGAGGTCCATGTGGGAGACTTCTCAGGAAGCAATTGCAAGCAGCCACATGAGTACACTTGCAGCTTGGACAGTGATAGTGCCATGGTCTGATTGTGTCACCTAAAGACCATGTGTTGGAGACTTAATCCCCGTACAACAGTGTGGGAGGTGGAGTCTAACAAGAGGTGATTAGTTATGAGCACTCTGCCCCCATGAATGGATTAATGTCATGATTACTTACGGTTTTGCAGGTCAGTTATCATGAGAGTGGATTTGATATAAAATCCAGTTTGACCATCTCTTACTCTCAACCTCTCTTGCTTTTCCACCTTCTGCCAAGAGATGACACAGCTTGAAGACCCTCACCAGTATTAGCACCATGTTCTTGGACATTCCACTTTCCAGAACCATCAGCCAAATAAGTCTCTGTTGTTTATAAATTATTTAGTCCCAGATATTCTGTTCTAGTAGATAGTAGTGGTGGTGGAGGTAAACTGGAGAGATATTTAGAAAGTTCAGCCAACTAGACTTGGTGATGGTATGGATAAAGCAGGCGAGGGGGAGGCAGGTGAAAAGAATGACTCTGAAGTTTCCAGTTTGTGCTAGTGGTGGTGGCACTCAATAGACCCTAGAAAAAGACTACATCTTGGAACAGGGCAGGGGATCAACATGAGTTTGAGGTGTCTGTGAGACATCCAAGAGGAGAAACTAAGCAGGCGTACACCAGCTCCTCCTCCTGTGCCCTCTATCTCAGGTAATAGTATCAATAATGTCCTTTATAACTGAGGCTGGATACCTGTCACCAGTACCCACTCCACATGTGCAATCTGTCACCACGTGCTGTTAGTTCTGCCTCCAACAAGGAGCTCAGCTGGGCCCCAGGGTCTAATGAATCTAGGTAAGCACTCTAATCCTTCCCCTATCCCCACAGATGCATCAGCTACATTTCTAACTCTCCACTCCTCTGATATGCTGCCCCATCTAGGGCACAAAAGCAAACTATTTAACAAATGTTGCAAGCTCCAATACAGTCAGGTGGCTGGAGGAGGGTTCTTTCTGAGCTCATTTACTTTTCAGATCCTGGAGAGGAACTGAATGTCCTCCATCTGTCAGGGTAAGAGTAGATGCAATCAGTGGCCTCTCAACAATGGCCACCACCAAGCTCTAGTATTTCAACATTTTAAAATTCAGCAAAGCCCTACAGGTGTGTCCCTTAGCAGAAAAAACAGAGATGTCCATACAGAGGTAGAGAGCAAGTTATTTAACTTCTCTGAACATTAGTTTTCTTAACTGTGAAAAGGGAAAAATAGCACTTTAAGAGTTGTGAAAATTATAAGAACATATATTGAGTGTCTTTCATTTATTAGATAGTCAATAAATGGAAATAACTATTTTAATAATTAGGTTTGGTTAAGGGTTTCCTTCTCTATTTATTGTTGTAGATTTTTTTCCCCAGGATGTGGCCTGAATCTTCCATTTCTTTTACATTTATCTCAGTACTCCATATCAAATGTCTGGCACATGACAGCATTTAATGAAGTTTTCCTGAATGGATGAATAATATATGGATTGCATTCACTTTGGTTCTTTTTGCATACTGATAAAAAAGTCCAGTTATCATAGCCCCAAATCACTCAGTTGAAAATGAGAAACACATTTGAGAAAATCAGTTACTGAATGAGTCATACTCCAAATGGAACCTGTGACTGCTTTTGAATTCTCTGTTACTATTACAAAGATTGGCACCAGGGACAAATGAGGGGTATTGCTTTTAAAAACATCTTTTAACCAAGAATTTATTAATGGAAGGGGTCTTAATGTTCCCATTGATTGTACTGCACCATCTTACCTAATCCTCACAACCATGTAATGGTCTTTCTTCGATTTGACATTTCATTTCTTTCCTACTATTTTTTATGGGAGGGGTACTACCAGGGATTGAAGCCAGGATCGCTTAACCACCGAGCCACATCCCCGGTCCTTTTTATTTTTTTATATTTTTTTGAAACAGGGTCTTGCTAAGTTGCTGAGGCTGGCTTTGAACCTGGGATCCTCCTGCCTCATCCTCTCAAGTTGCTGGGATTATAGGCGTGTGCCACCATGCCCAACTGACATTTCATTTTCTAATAAGTTTATATTTCTGTTTCTTTTGCTGAAGTTGTTCCTCCATCCTCTCAGGTCCCAAATTATTCATATTTTGGAATCAGTTTCCTGGAATCTTGCAATGGCCAACTATTATATTTATTCTCATTTATTTGTGCTTTAATATATGTCCCTCTCATCTTTCTTTTTTTTTAGTGAGAGCGAGAAAAAAAATATTTATTTATTTTTTCATCTGGCTTTTGTTTCTCTGACACTTAGTTGTGTTTGTGGTGCTGGGGTTTGAACCCAGATCCTCGAGTATGCCAGGTAAGAGTTCCAACCGCTGAGCCACTGCTCCAGCCCCATCCCCTTTCATACTTAAGTAGTTAAGAAACAAAAATAGTTGGAGGGCCAGGGTTATCTGAGGAGTCATCTTAGAAAAAATATTCTGAAAGCTAATCTTATCAAACTTCATTCATTCACAAAGATTTTCCACCCTAAAATGCAGAAGAAAATAATTAAACATTTTAATTTGGGGGGGGGGCGTTTCTCTCTTTAGATCCCTCCTAGATAGCAAAAAGCAAACAAATAAACAAAAAAACCTAAATATTTGTGGCACACACTAGCAGGTTACTTAGTTTCAGGAGTAGAAAGGAAATGGGAAAAAAAAAAATAACCCTCATTTTGAGCCAGCTTCCTCTCCTCAGACTGAGCTTTTGAGTCATAAACATTACCCTGTTTCTCCTTGAGGAGGCGCCCCTGGAAAGTCAGGGCTGCCTCAGAGCAGGCCTCTTCCTCCAGAAAACAGGTTGGGGAGAGACACCAGTGCCCTGCCAGCATCACGATCCCCAATTCTGCACAGGGAAGTTCAGAATTAAAGTCTATCAAACCATCCTGCTCCCAATCGCCAGACATGCAAATCCAAACACACCCTTTCCACCCTTTTAAAAGCCTAAAGGCCGACTTCCTTTTGAATGTGTAAGAAGCTGTATCTTTCAGAAGAGTGAAAGTTAATGAAAAAAACCCAGAGGTGGCATCCACCTGGAGCCCGGTGCCCTCCTTCCCTGGCACCTCGGAGGTTGGACGGGCTTCCCTGGTTAGCCCTGCACTGCTGCAGCCCGAGGCCGTGCTTCCCAGGAGCCAATGCCTTCAGTACTGTTTGAAAAATCCATCAAAGGTTTTGCTGAATGATATTTATAAGGGCCTTACTGTTCTCTTTCAAAAACTGAAATGCCCTTCTCCGCACTTGAAAAAACTTGCCCACGCTTTTCATCTTTCCCTCTCAGAGTGTAAACATTGTTTTGAGTGAAAAGAGCTGAAGGAGTGCTTACTTTGCCTTGAAATTTTATTTTTAAATAAGAGAGGGAGAAAATCCTTTTTCTGACTAATACTAATAATACAGGTCAAAGTGTCAGGCGATATACAATTAAATGGAAAACAAAAAGGTTCCCCCTCTTTTTCCCACAGTACAATGGCACTGGAATATAAATTACCGATGAAGATGAAATAATACTTCAAAGCCTGTAGGGAAGGGCAGCGCAGTGTTTACAAAGTATTTTCCATGGCACGATGAGACATTAGCGAGGATGGTAACCCATGGACTCGAGGGTGTAGCTGAATAGACCAAAGCTAGCATGAGGCAGGATTTTAGGTCCCTATAGCCTGTGACCCCACGATATGCTTTGTTTTACAAGGGCAGCTGCAGTTATCAACAGATGTTTCAGCAATAAATAATTGGTATCATCTCGGAAAAGACCCATCTACCTGGGGAGAGGGCATAATACCGAGAACACTGCCCGGCTATTACAGCCACATTAATCTCCCATCTCTCCAGGTTTCTCCGGGAGTGTCCTGCAGGTGTTTTTTCTGGGAGAGGGGGACAAACTCTCTCAAGTCAGCAAGCTTTGTGTGCAGTGTAAAAGAGGCTGGCCCCTACCATAAATTTCTGTCTGTGGCCACACACCAAAGGAAGAAAGATTGGAAAGTGGGGGAGGACGGGGGAGGGAGAGGGGAGCGAGAGCCTGGGGAGGGGCGTTGAGAAGAAAGCAAAGCACAGAACACATCCAATTTTTTTCTTGATAAAGTTCAGGCTGAGAGAGAGCATTGTTAATGACCACAAATTTCACCAGCTCGGGAACTGTGGAAAACAGTTATGATTTATCTTTTTCTTATGTATTTTATGTTTAACCTCTTACTGTTATTTGTGGAATTCAATGAATGCTTTAATTACTAAGTGTAATGCTAATTTTTAAAAGGGAGGTGGGACTTTTTATGGAAAAGATTCCATCTTAACGTTAAAAAAAAAATGAAGTTATAAACAAAGAAAAAAATAAGGCCTGAACAGACAAACTCAGCAGGCTTTAACTATTTCTGTAAGAATGGACTCTCACAACTCGTTTGTTATTAAAACGTTGCAATCCTGCTTCAGTAATTGGTGATATTGAAACTGATGGTGTACTAGGACAAAAACAAGTCGTGGAATTTATTCGCGATATTTTTAACAAGCTAAGCTATTAAATGCAGTGAGAGTTGGAGAGAGCCTGGCCCACAGGGCCCTATAGTTCTCCGTATTTACAAGCAGAGTGGTTTAGCAATTGTGCGCTTGGGGTCTGGCACAATAGGGAAATGCCCTAAAAGTCTTGGGAGGTGTGGTTGCTTAATTTATAGCTTGCTGGGTAAGCTAAAGAAAATGATGCTCGGAGTTCAGAAAGTGCCCAGATTAAATACCTTAGGGACTAACGGAGGCCTAATGGACTGATTCTGACAGCTGTCACCGAATGACCTGGTAAAGAGCACACAAATTTCTTGAATTCTCTGTGCCTCTGTTTCCACAATTGTGAATCCATGCAATAAATACAGTCACAGTGAGAGGAAGGATCAATGTGCTCTACAAACATCAGCTTCTGTTTTTCAACTGATATCACCATCAACTTTGGATGCAGGGAGGGGAACCTGGTGATCGCAGGGAGAACCAGAGAAGTGAAACCCTTGTTATAGTGATGTGCTACACCCTGATGTCTCATTCTGTGTTTGAAAGTCAGAGAGGCTTTCTCAGCCTAAAGATCAAGCCAGGGGCTGCTTCCTGTGTGGCCATTCTACTCTCCCCTTCCCAGGAAGGCTTACAGGGTTCTCCTGTGCCAGCAGCCTAATCACCCAAGGGCTCTCTGAGCAAGTGAGGCAATGGTGGGCTCTTCTGGAGCAGCTCCTATCTGAGCAATGGCTCCCAGAATTGATGGAGAAGAGAGTTCTTTCCTGGCACGTCTCTCAGTCTTCACTCTGGGTTCTCTGCTTCTCCTTACCCTTTTGTCCTCATCCCTCCAATCCAACTCTGCCTTTCTCTCTCATTGCTACTCTGTTCTCTTCAGAGCAGCAGTTTTCAAGCTTCAGCCTGCATCAGAATCATCTGGAGTCCTTGTCTGATGCTGACTGCTGGGCCACTATCCCTAGGATTTTTGATTCAGTGAAGAATTTTGACTGGGGTCCAAGACTTGGAATTTCCAAATTCCCATGTGATGTTGAAATCATTGTCAGGAGGTCTAAAAGCACTGTCCAATAAAATGGTAGCCCTAGTCACATGTGGCATTTTCATAAAAATTAATAAAAAGTCACTAAAACTACAAATGGTGGGTTAGCATCCTCTCTAATCTCATTGTGCCATGGAGAAGACTTTGTAAACATTTCTCCACCTCTCTCTATAGGCTTTGAACTCTTATTCCATCTCCATGGTAGTTTAAGGTCTAGTACCATTCAACTGTGGGGAAAAGAGGGGGAACCTTTTTATTTTCCTTTTAATATATATCACCTGACACCATGCAGGACTCAAGAGACACATGCGACGAGTGACTGTCCTGCTGAACTCCATCCAGCAGGCAGAGAGTCTCCCGGGCAGTTTCCCTTAGAGGGAGCAAGTTTCATTTCAGGGCTTCATGATGGAGAACTGGGGTTGGACAGAGGCTGGAAGGCACAGCTGTACCATCTACTCCTCTGTTCCCTTGGGCATTCTGCACTTTTATTTTCTCCTTTATAAAATGAAAATGATAACGGTAATATGCACCATTCGGTTATCTTGACAAATGAGCCGACGCACGAGCAAATACTTGGTAGAATCAACCGTGATCTACACATTCTAGCTATTCCATCCTGCCTCTCCGCTAACACTGACCTCTGTTGATTGGCAACCTCTGGCTCAACACTGCGTTCTTTCCAAGGACTCACTTTCCTTTCCCTGTCACAGCCCTCTCAAATCTCCCCCACACCCTGCCGCCATCTGCTTAACCTGCTTTATTTGTTTTTGTGCGTGCCTGAGAGAGGTGAAGGTTTTACTATTTCTAGTAAGTCCCTAAACCTTTTGTTGAATGTCCACAGACGAAAGGGTTTTTCCTAGATTTTTGCTTCAACAGGCAAAGACAATGTCTGTACATCTATTTTGGGATGACCCTAAAACACAATCCCATGTAAACAGATTTTTAGTCTGTTGTCATTATTCTAATGCCTGATCTTCTGACAAAGAAATTTTTATGTGATAAAAAATTACAAATAAACTAGTAGGCTTCCTTGACAATCATCTGAAACAATGTGGGTACAAATACCATGCCACTAAAAAGGAAAAAGGGTCAGCATGGTATTGCATGCCTATAATCCCAGCTACTTGGGAGGCTGAGGCAGGAGGATGGCAAGTTCGAGGCCAGTTGGGGATACTTTGCAAGGCCCTGTCTCAAAATAAAAGTTGAAAAAAGGACTGGAGATGTAGTTCAGTGGTAAAGTGCCCCCTGGCTCAATCTTCAGTACCACCGAGGAAAAAAAGTTTAAAAATTAAAAATTTATTTAAAAATTAAAAAAAATAAAAATTATGCTAAGTGAAGTATCCCAATCCCAGAGACTCAAGGGCCGAATGGTATCTCTCATCTGTGGAAGCTAGAATACGTCGGGAAGCAGTATGTTAGATGGCTAAGCTAATAATATCCTCAAATTGTATGAATTTTTATGCAAACGGGGATGATTGCCTAGGATACCTGGAGACGTAGTGGGGGGAGGGCTTAGGAAGGATGTCTAGGAGATTAGAGGGTGGGAATATGAGGGAATCATCTCAGAAGGAGATCTCTGACCTCCACGAGATATCCATTTAACTCAGGGGGTCTTCTGGGGGAAACGTAGAAACATGGGGAACCTAAGTGGGGCATCCATGACATGGCATTAGTCTTGGATAAATAAGTATATATACATTTGTTCTTGATTGTTTGACAATGTTTCCCCCTCAACTGTAACTGCATATTCATCTAATAAAAAATGTACAGCCATCAAAAATATTTTAAAAAAACAAAATGATTTAATGATTTATGAGACTCTGGGCTTGATTCCCACTGCCATCCCCACAAACAAACAAATAAATAAAATAAAAACCAGAAAGAAAAAGAAAGAAAGGAAAATGGAGCTCCTCATAATATCCCCAGAACCTAAGCCTGAATCCTCAGCCCTAATCGGGGTTCCTATGCTGCTCCTATGGGTAAAGGTGTCAAGTCAGTTAATTTCTAATAGATGAGTTGAGGAGTAAGTGTGTTGATGTCTTTTACCTGATGCTTCCCAAACAGCCTCAAACATGAGGAACTAAGGGTACAAACAAAACCCCAGGTGGGACTCAGAGGGATATAAGCTAACCCACATTCACATGGGCCTGATTTTTCAGTATATATATTTAGATGTGAAAGTCAAAATGTGATAGAGACAAATAGAACAGATAATATAATAAACAGTTCATATTACATTTATTATTCTCTTTCATATTTTACTGAAGCTGGATGGAAGTCAATTGTACTATGTACTACTAAGAGAATATGACCCTCATCAACAGTTAGAAGCATATAGGAATAGTCACACTACATCAACAAAGTGTCAATACCAAGCTGAGACTTCAAAATCAAAGTGTTCATTGGATGAAAAATGAAAACAGAAGGCATAGGAAAAGCACTGTTTAGAAAGTAGAGCCAACCAACCCAGATGCCCCTCACTTGATGAATGGATCCAAAACCTGTGGTGCATATATACAATGGAGTACTACTCGGCTGTTAGAGAAGACGATATTATGGCATTTACAGCCAAATGGATGGAGATGGAAAAAATTTTGCTAAGTGAAGTATCCCAAACTCAGAAACTCAAGGGCCGAATGTTTTCTCTCATTTGTGGGAGTTAGAATACAAGCAGAAACAGTATGATATATGGCTAAGCTAACAATTACCTCAACATGTGTAAATTCTTACATGATCATGGGGAACTGTGCTTAGGTTCCTGGGGGATGTAGGGAGGGGGGTCGGGAGGAGGGAAGGAATTAGGAAGGACATCAAGGTGACCAGAGGGAGGTAGTATGGGGGATTCTACTCTGAGGGGAACCTCTGACTTCCACGAGAAGTCCAATTAACTTGGGGCTTAAGTAAAGTGAAACATGGAACCATGGGGAACCCAAAGGGGGGAACCGTGGTCTGGCACCAATATTGGCTTGTTCCATCATTACACTTTTGTTCTTGATT
>PVKS010035963.1:0-19691 GCA_004027875.1 Aplodontia rufa | reverse complement strand
TATGCCATAAGGAATTCATTTTACTATATATAAATTGAAAAATAATGATACAAAGGGAAATAGTTATATTACAGTTTAGGATAGTTCTGTTGCATCTCACAGAAGATTAAAATGAGGAATATGACTGATGGATTGACACATAAAAGCTAACAGAAAAATTCAGGTAATACGATAGCAGGAAACATTGTATTTTCAAAAAAGACATTCAAATAAATAAAAATTGAATGTGCAAAGCTATGTGAAAGATGCTCCATCAACTAAACAAAAGGGAGCTGACTCCTTAGACAGGTTCAGACCTTTTATAATATGTTCCCCACTCACATTTCAGACTACATCTTCCTTGATATGCCTCATAATATTTTATCTGCAATTCAGAAATCTCAAAATTCTGAACACTGAATGATTTTTCCATATCTCATTTGGTGGAAAAATCTGATCTGAACTGACGTAATGCTTTGGATGAATGTCAGTTTCTGTGAGTATTTGCATGCTTGCTGTAGAAATACCACTGTGTTTGATTACTAGGTGCTGCCTAAAGTTGGGCTCTTTTAAAGAAAAGTTGTAGGGATGGGAATGCAGCTCACATTCATGCAACCCAGGGTTTGATTTCCCAGCACCACAAAAACAGAAAAAAAAAAAAAAAAAAAGAAAATAAGAAGAAAAAAGAAACAAAGAAAAATGAAGAGAGAGAGAGAATGAGAGAGGGAGAAAGGGAGAAAGTGGAAAGTGGAAGAGAAATAAAGTAAAGGAAAGCTGATATGGAGTGCAGATGTAAGATTGTGGAAATGACATCAGTCAGTGATCACAGGATGGCTTATGGTGTCTGGAAGTTCTCAGGATCCTTAAATTGACATCCTCTTCATAATCTGATCAGTAGATAACTTTGGGAAAGTACCCTGTACTACAGGTTTCCTATCTTTGTTCAACCTACTCTAAAAATACATATATTACTTGATTAATTAACGGGATACAGGCCAATTTTCATGAATGGGTGAATTTCCAGTAACTTAAAGATTGTGAATGAAGATTTGTAGATTTCCCAGAAATTTGTGAGTGACAGGCCTGGGAGAGATAAGTGGCTTGGGGAGGGACAGGTAGGAACTTTAGCCTAGTGCTTTTAGATTAAAGTTATGGTCTCCTCCTTCCTTTTGTTTCCTTCCTACTCATCTTCTATGGTACCTTAAGAACCACGCAGACAGAGCTCAGACAATCGACAGAAAAACGAGAGAAAATATACATTTTTAAAGCTGCTAAATTTCAGAGTATTTGGTTATTCAGTAACGTACAGTTGGAACAACTATAATCTTTCTTTTACAGAGAAGATACCCAAGGAAAAGAAGGGTTAAATAATATACTTGCCAATTGGTAGATTCTAGACTCAAACCCTGGCAGGTTGTCCCAAGTGCTGGATATGGAAAATCTACCAGAAATCACTCATGTGAGCCAGACAGCAACCCCCTATACTCACTGTTTGGAAATCTACTGACTCTTATCAGAAAAATCACACCCTATTAAAACTCCCATTCTAGCCAAAAAATTCTCACCTTGGCCCCCTCCTCCCTCATTCCCTCTATATCTACCCCAAGCTGATTGGAACTTTAGAGAAATAAGGAGGATAAGGAGGAGAATGACCTGCACTGATCTATAATCCTTCCACTGTGTTAAATTATGAGAATTAGTCAAGTGAGATAGGAGATTGCATGGTGTTTTGATTCAATAAAAGAAAAGGACTGCAAACTAATTTTCTTAAATTGAGGGCAAGTAATTGTCAGAAAACCAAATCCTTGGCATACAAACATGTTACATCCCTTCTCTAAGGCAGAGGATTGATATTTGGGTGGGAAAGGAATGGCCAGACGTCTGTGTCTTGGTGACATTAACCAGCAAGTTGCTGAGCCAGATGTTCCTTCCTCAGAAGATAAGAATACAACCTACTGGGCAAGTCCAGGACACTTATTTCCAAAGCTGTTTTCCTCGGGGTATTACAGCTGAGTTAGGCTCTTTCCATTCTGTAGACTTCCAAATATAGGACAGTTTGTGATGGGCCAAAGGAAATTAGTTTACAGATGCAGCACATCCCCCCAACCCCAGCCTTCCCAGGAAACTCAGTACTCTTGAAACTTTCCTGTCAGACTATTATACAATCCAGTGTCTTTTCCAACCAGGAAATATGATGTTCCAAAGACAACTTAACCTCCTGTTTGAAAATGGGCCAGGGGTGGGGGGTGACGAGGAAGGAAGACAAAAGAGGCCTGGTCTATGTGTATTCAATTCATAGGCCTGATCACAAACACAAACACACTAATTTTGTTAAAAACACACGGTAAAATTTCACTAAGACAAAAATCCCAGTGATTTATTCTCCTCTGGAGTACTTCTTATGCCTCCTTGAGTTTTTAAAAGTTCAAGTGTTGCATTAAAAAAATCAACATAATTACAGAAAGCAGTCCTTAAACAAGAATATCCTGTATTGTTTCCTGCATACTCACTGGGGTGGCTCATCCGAATCCCTATCAACATCCAACTTCAAGAAGAAAACATCACGCCTGCTTGCTGAGGGTGGTTTTTACAACAGCTCCTTAGCAGTGGGGCCGCTGGCCCCTAGATGTAAGCTGACAATCGCTCTATTGTTTACTTTGCAGGCAGAAAAGCGATGCTGCTTTTCCTCACTATGTATGGTCTCCATAATCCTAACAGTCATGTTCTCTCAGCAGTAAGCCCAAATCTATGTTTCCCAGAGGAGTTTCAAATACATGAGATAGATTAGCATCTCTGTGGCTTGATGCAATCTGTGACCGATTCAAGAGCAATAAACATTTTAAAGTGTGGTCAGTCCTAAATTATTGGCTGAAGCACAATTTTGTTCCTGAGGTAGAGAAAAATTAGCAATAACTTTTGGGTAGTAAATACACTGGCAGAGGAATAATACAACATCCCAAACCTCTTGCCCTCTTGGCATTTCATTCTGTGTAAAGGGAGGGGGGCGGATGAGACCAATTGTGTGCTGATGAATTAGAAAACTTCATGAACATTCAAGAAATACACATGCCACTGCAAATTAACCATTAGCAGGACAAGGTATTCATCCTTTCTGTCAGATTCAGTGGGAAGTATGCCTTATTAGCATTGAAGCCCAAAGAAGTAATATATCAGTCTACATTCACTTTTCCTACAAAAGGGAACAGGCAATCTCAGTTCTGGAAAATAAATAGCATTGTTCTTCCCATCCCCATTTCAATCCTAAAACTGAAAATCACCAAATGAAATCCTATTTCCTCTCTGCTTCCAGTTTGTCTCTGTGTTTACAATGGAATGCGGTTTTGCATTTTAAATCCGTTCCATCATAACCCTGAAAGTGATCACAGGGCTGCTAATTCTCCCTGGCTCCAGTTTCCACCCTCCCCTGCTGCTGCACTTTGAATTTGAATGGGACCTGAGGAGTCTCTGGGGCCACGTTTGTGGCCCTTCCCAAGCAGCCTCTCTCCTGCTTTCAGCTGGTTTCCCGGCAGGTTTCGTGGGGATTTGCGGTGAGTGGCCACTCAGGACTCACTTTTCATTCTGTCAGGTTGTGGTTAGGCTTAGTGGGGTTCCTTTGTTATACTGGCCACTAGTAGTCAGTTCCCTGGAAAATATCTGGTTTTCTCTTTTTCCCTTAAAAAAAAAAAAATGCAGCTCCTAGGTTCCTCCTAACCTCTCAAAGACAAACACAAAAGGAACAGGGGTATCTGGTCAAAAACTTGGGAATTGAGAAGAGGGAGCATTCCAGATGTTCTCAATGTCCCAATTTAATTTTGATGTCAGACTATAAAAGATCTTGGGAGGGCCCCATTTCCGGTACCTGCCTCGCTGACACGCTGTTTTACTAAGGAACCAGGAATAAATTTTACTAGTGCCTTGTCATGTTAAAATAAAATAAAATAAGCCAAACATAAAATGTGACATTTTGAAGCACAGCATTTCTTGTTAATTCACAATAAACCTGGAAAATAACAGCCCCCAAATTAGTCCAACAAAACAGACAAATACTTCGGAGTGGGTGAGGATGGAGTGTTCTGCAGGCGCAGAGGGAGATTTGGCAGTTTCTGCACATGCTCTCCGCCAGCGTTTAAGAGAGTTTTGTATTTCATGAATCAGTTTGAAAAAAAAAAAAGAAAAAGAAAAAGAAAAAGAGAGCACGAGAGAAAGAACAATGTATGGTTGCCAGCATTTTATGTTGCCAAGTTAGGCTATTTAAGAAAAGAAAGTCAATAACAACAACAGCAAAAAACCCCACACCAGCTAACATTGAACTCTTACATCATTTCTTAAAAGCAAGGACATGTTAACATGGTTGGGGGCCGGAGGAGGCGGCGGAAAGCCATAATCTCAGAACACAGGACAGCCTGCTCCAGAATGAGGGCTTGGCATCTACACCACTATGCCACAAAGGCCCTCAGAAGAAGCCAGTTCCTGAAACACGCCAAGCCCCTTCCCACCTCACTGCCCTGGCACCTGCCAATCCCATCCTCTGCCTGGAAATCTATTCCCTGGGACCTTGCCGGCGCCCTCCACTCAGGTTTAACCGCAGGGGAACGGATCTCCAACCACAGTGCTGAACCCTCTCCCCAGCCCTCCTGTTCACAACCCCTCCGCTTCCATTTCTTTCCTTTCCCTTTCTTTGATGTATTTCATTATCTGTTCTCCCCATTACAATACAAAGCCATGAGGGGCTGGGCTTTGTGTCCTTTGTTCACCTCAACTTTTCATAGTTGTTGTTTTTCTCATTTTATCCTGGACAAGGGAAAGTGCCTGCACAGCCTGCACGGTCTGCTGTTCAGAAAGCACTGCTTTGGGCTGGAGCGGTGGCTCAGTGGTTTCGGCGCTTGCCTGGCAAGCACGAGGACCCGGGTTCAAACCCCAGCACCACATACACAACTAAGTGTTGGAGAAGCTAAGACCATGTGAAAAACTGAATAAAGTTCTTTCTCTCTTTCTCTCTCACTGTCCCTCTCTCTTTAAAAAAAAAAAAAAAAAAAAAAAAAAAAGAAAGCACTGCTTTAAGAAAGGCACTGAAGAGGCCCTGGTGGTATAGAACAGCGTGCACGTGAAGGAAGGGACATTCGGTGGCCGTGGTCTTTGCTGCGGAAGTGGGAGTGTTCCTGAGGACCTTGACAAACCGAGAGTGGGCTGAAATTATGCCTGAGGAACGGTCGAGAGCTCAGGAATATTTCTAAATAGAGTTAGGCTGTTGATAAATGTACACTCTCCTTCTCCCTCCCTGAATTAACTGAATTGCATAGGACAGGCCTTTGCAGGGGTGGAGAGGCGTGACAGCTTTCCTCCCCAACACAAGGCCGGACTGGTGGGCACGCCTGTAACAAAAGGCAAATTAGCAAGAGAAAAGCGTAAATGCTTTAACCAAGGTTTTCTGTAGCACAGGGCCTTCAAAGATGAAGACCCAAAGACCAAGGGAAACCTTTTATTTTATTTTATTTTTTCCTGAACTGGAAATTAAACCCAGGCGTGCTCTTCCAATGAGCTCTTCCATCAGCCCTTTTTAATTTTATTTTGAGTCAGGGTCCTGCTAAGTTACAGGCTGGCCTCAAATTTGCCATCCTTATTCCTCAGGCTTCTGGATGGTGCGGTTAACAGGAGTGGTGCACTGTGCTTGGCTCAGGGAAAACTATTTTTATGTTTAGGTTGGATGAAAAATGGACAGCGGTGTAGCAATGTGTGATACATTTCTGAAGAGTACACAAACAGGTGAGAACCAGCAGTAGGCAAATGGGATTGGACAAAAGGAAGTGATCTAATGGTACAATGAGAGAAAAAGCCTGGCTGGGTTTTCTGTCTACATGTTGTGTGTGTGTGTGTGTGTGTGTGTGTGTGTATGTGTGTGTGTGTTTAAGAAAAAGAGAATCAATTTTATTTGTTGTTTTCATCTGGCCTTTGTCTCTCTGACACTTAGTTGTGTATGTGGTGCTGGGGTGTGAATCCTGGGTCCTCCTACATGCCAGGCAAGTGCTCCAACCACTGAGCCACCACTCCAGCCCCCTATCCGGATGGTTCTAACTCTCTCTATATCCTTCCTTCCTCCCAGGTGTGGAGCAGCACCTCCTAGGTACTATCAAAAAGAGTAGGTCAGAGAATTTCTTTATGGCCAGTGAAGGCAGTGAAGGTTAGGGTAATATTTCTAGGTATTTTGATTTGCTCTGGGAAAGAGGAATTTGTTTCTATGAAGTGCTGAGGTACAAGGGGATAGAAAGAGGGGTGGGATATAGGAGGACAGGAAAAGATCAGAGAGACCTTGTGAGACCCTTTCAATGTCCTTTAGATCACTCACATGAGGTAGCCAGTGGGCAAAGTGACATCTTTGAGGTATTATTTTCTGAGCTCCAATATCTTGCTGCTACTTTTTTTCCCTTGAAGCTTGCTTTCTAACCTTGTGGCTTTTTGCACCTCTTGGATTGTGTCTGGTTTTTGTTTTTCCAACACTTAGTTGTGTAAGTGGTGCACATTTTTTTTTTAAATAAGAGAATGTTTACCTACTCATAGACTACAAATATCTATTGGGTTAAAAAAGAAAAAGTAACAGTAGCCTCCAGGTGACAACACAATGAACCATTCTCTCTCATAATCATTCACTGGGGAGTGGTGGAACTGGGAAGACTGGTTCATAGACTAGCCTGGCTGCCAGGAACAATAGGTCATTATGGGAAAAACCGGTTTTCAAATGCATTCACAAATAAAGACAGTAGGTTTTCAAAGTGTATATTTCAAATTTGTGTACCCTATGGGGTCCTGGATAGATGATTCAGATTCTTTCTTGAAAGGGTTCTTCTCCAGTGTCAGGGCTCAGAACATGATACCTGGTGTTTCATGCAGCACCAAAGCATATGAGATTTCTTTAAGCTGAAAAAACTGAGAAAACCATAGGTGCAGTAAGTTTCTTTCTGTCCTCCTGCCTTTCTTCCCTGAAACATGGTCTTGGGGAAATTTCTGACCTACTTCCCCTGAAGGTAGATCATAAGGGATTGGCAATGTGGCTCAGTGGCACAGCTCTTGCCTGGCAGGTATAAGGCCCTGGGTTCAGCACCTAATACAGCAAAAAATAAATAAATAAATAAATAAAAGAAAGGAAAGATAGATCATAGGACCCTCATGAGACAGGTATCCTGCCTTACACCCTGAGGCCAAGAAGAATCTAAGCAAGCAGGATTCACGAAGTTTCTCTGTTTATTACCATTGGGCCATACCACCTTGTCATCTGATCATACTTCTACATGGCTCTTGTCAAACTAGTCCATAAAAAATATGTAGTTTTCCCTCAGCTTTGGATATTCATTTCTGAAGACTCCAGATTACTGGGACAATTTGCTTAAATAAATTTTCTAAATTTTCTCTTTTTAACTTGTCTTGTTTTTTGGTACCAGGGATTGAACCCCAGGGTGTTCTACTGAGCAGTTTCATCCCCATTTTTTTTTTCTTTTTGAGATAGGGTCTTGCTAAATTGCCCCAGCTATCCTTGAACTTGTGATCCTCCTGTGTTAGTCTCCCAAGTAGCTGGGATTACAGACATATGCCACACTGCCCACCTGTTACTCTTTGTTTTGCCAGAAGATAATCAACTATACATTTTATGGTGGATGAAGAAAATGTATTATTATTTTTTTTTATCTCCTACATTTTCTGTCTCCAACATAGGGTGGCTGAGATATCCCACTGGCTATGGAGCCTTTAGATAAGCCCCTGGGACAAATGACAATGTGGCAAAAAGGTAGGATTTTTTTTCACCAAAGTCTGTTGTTCCAGATCATTGCCTGTGGTGCCCAGTGGAGACTAGAAGGTAAAATTTATTACATCCCTTGCTTTCTAAGTTCACAGGAGTGGGAGAAAAACATTTATATGCTTTTCTTTTCTCTTCTTGTGCTGTCTTTTGTCATAAGGTGTTAGTCATGAAACTTGTGATATGTCGGGAAAATATATTACTTTTTCCCCCTATGTAGACTGAGGAGTTCATTTTAATTCATTTTCCTCTGAAAAAAATAGAGATTGAGCACAAGTACACTCAGTATGACTTTAGCATAGATTTTCCTTTTTAAAACTGGGTCCAATATCTGCTCTTGTTGTGAAGTTCCTGACATGATGGTATATATAAAAGTATGTGAGATTAGGAAGTCTGTGAAGAGGGTGAGTTTAGAGTACAAACACCCCTGTGTGTGTGTGCATGTGTGTTTTTGTGTTGTATACATACATATGGTGAGGTCAACATGTGTTGTTCATTAGAACAGTGATAGAATAAATGGAAAGAATGAAAACTGTAGATCATGTGAATTTCCTTCTCCTCTGTCTCTCTCTCTCTCTCTCTCATTCTCTCTCAGCCCTTTATGCCTCAGAATGGTATGGAGCTGGGGAATTTAGAAATCCACTGTTGATTGATCCATCATATTCTGACAACTGAATTCCCAGAATTAGAGAATTAGACTTTCATACAAAGTTGATAAATTTGATTGGAATTTCTTTTAAGTCAAAGCTTATAAAGTACGGAGAGGAGGACTGCCCTCAAACAACAGTAATTACTAGTGTTGATATTAATTGCTACCATTAAGAATGTCTGAGCAAATTTCAATGTCTGTCCAGTCAACTCCACTATCTCAATATCATTGTAACTGCCTTTGTACGTCAAAGAATGTTTTGTAGGAGGCAGATGTAAGTTAGTCGGACAGACTTTCACTACAGAATAAGAACTAAACTGTTGGGGCTGGAGCGGTGGCTCAGCGGTTACGGTGCTTGCCTGGCAAGTGCAAGGATGCAAGTTCAAACGCCAGCACCATGCATACAACCAAGTGTCTGAGGAATGAAAGTCACATGAAAAACTAAATAAAGATTGCTTCTCTCTTTCTCTCTTGCTCTTTCTTAAAAAAAAAAGAATTAAAATGTTAAGTGGTTTAAAAAAAACAAACAAACCAGAAGAGTGACATTTAGGACCTTCGCCCACCAGTGAGGAACTTACCTTGTTTTAGGACTGGGTATCATGTAAATTGAAAACAAAGTCAAGGCTTAATTAATGCCTTGGATATTTGAAATAAAGCCTGTGCATTTCTATTTAAAAATTGCTCAGGCAGTTATTTTTGTTAAAAGTTGATCATGGACAGAGTAGCTGGCAAGAATGCTCTTAAGTGTTCACGTAGGACAAAAACCTCCTTGGCACCGAGAAGTCTCAACTGGCTTTTCTGCTGCACTGTGGTTCATTGTGTGCTTTAAATCAGCTTTAAGACTACGCTACATACCATTGTGTCTGTCAGAAAATCATTATGGTGCAATTAAAAGCAGTGCTGTTTCACAGAGGAATAGGGAATTTTCCTCCATGTCTGAGGGCTGTGCACTTCCTTCGTTCCTCTTGTGACTATCAACACTTGTGATGGTCAAGAGATACAGCTGTTGAGAGGACACTCAACAGATGGCAGTCACGGGGTGATGTGTCATCCTTTTTGGTCTCCTCTGACACCTGAGCTTGGGATTTCCCCAAATGTGGGCTTGCAAGTGACTCCTTTCAAGTACCAGAGGTCTGGAATGTTCAGTGACAAAATTAATCTTCCTCCAGAAATAAAGAGAAATTGAAGTGCCCTTAAGAATTGAAGTATGCAGTGTAATGCTAAAACATATTATCATTTGGGACTTTTAATCTATTATAGATGAGAATACTTACTATGGAGAAAGCTCCATGCATTGGTAGATAGATCACTTTTTTTTTTTTTTTTTTTGGTCTGGAGAAGAGACATGAGATTGGTCAGTTCTTTCATTTTTGTAAAAGTCTTTGTATTTTTTATTAAATGTATAATACTTAAGTGTTTTTTTTTTGTCTTTGTATTTTTTAAAAGGTGCAGTTTCACCCTGGCTTCAGTAGTGATGTGGCTTGTTGATGACATAGTTGGTAATAAAATTAACCTAAGTGGTTTGAGAATTAATTAAATGGTTTCATTTTACATTTCAGGTAGCATTTTAACGCGAAACACTTAAGGCTTTTTATCTTCCTAATTCACAGTACATACATGTGTGCAGCATTATTATTGGAATAGGAAACTAACAGGAAATTCATCGCCAATGACACACGACACTTGTGATTGTGCTTTGTTATTTAGTATTCAGACTCTTGAGTCTCCACGACTACCTTGTGCAATTGCTTTCAGGCTCCAGAGCCTCAGTTCTGTAGCAAACATTCTGGGCTGCTTGGAAGTACATATTTTAATACGATGACAAAACAATCTTGAATACTAGATATATATTCTGCTTCTGTGTTCTGCAGTGTTCTAGGTGTGCCACCTGCCAGCATAGTACTCCCTCTAGTGCCACTAAATGATATTTAGTTACCTTTAGCTTGATCTAAATATAAGTATAGGCTTATCTTGTGTGTGTGTGTGTGTGTTTTGTGTGTGTATTATCAGGGATTGAACCTGGTGCACTTACCACTGAACTACATCCCCATCCCTTTTTATTTTTTATTTTGAGACATGACCTTGGCTGGCCTCAAACTTATAATCCTCCTGTTTCAGTCTCCTAAATCACTGATCACAGGTGTGCACCATGCCCACAAGTATGGGCCCATCAAATCTTAAAAGCAGGCAATGTGAGGATGACCTGGTCCCACCAGGTTAAGTTTAACTTTGTCAAATTGCTGTCTTTCTGTTCTCGTGTTAGCAAATTCATGTCCTGCAGTTCACTAAGATTTGTATTTCTTCTAAAACATAGCACTCTGACATTTTCTGTTTGTCTATTCACGTCCCAGGAGAGGTAACCACATGCCAGATATGCTTTCCGTTAATATATTTGCAAGTTGGTCTCACTGGTTGGTCTCTGAAAGATTTCCAGTGGATAAAACACATAGAATGAGAAGCTATAAAATGGAGTTTTTAGTAAATACATAAGGGAGTAGGGACAAGGGTGTAAGCTATAAGAAGGAAGATGAATGTTTAGTATAATTTGAAATACATTATATGTGTTTTGGGACAATTATTTTAACTTATTCTAAGAGCTCAGTATATGCTGTGCATTAGAGCAAGTATTTCATTTGTATTATTTTATTTGATTCTCACACCTATGTTAGATAGCATTATTATTGCCAGTACACTGATGAGAAAATGTTGGCATTACTGATAATTTGTCCAAGTCATACAATAAAGCACTGAAAAATATATTTGTGTGTACAATGAAATACATTTTTATGCCTCTTAAAATTCTAAAATGCCTTTCAAAATCAAAGTTTGAGAAATATAAAAATATGTGTTCTTTTGAAGGATTTGAGTATGCTTGTAATAAGTAGAATGTCAGTAGGCAATTTTCCCCTGAAAACTTAATTTGTCTTATGATCAATATAAAGATAACCTTATAATTTCCTTTGATAGAAATTAAAGGGAAAATTCTTCCTTTCATCTGATCAGTAAATTGAGCCTGTAAATAAAACTGCTAAGAAAGAAGTATTCAGATCCTCCTCCGATGGTCCACAGAAGGTAATATGCTCGCAGCTGGGTCGGTACAGGAATGACATGACAGGATGTTTTCAAAATAAGCATGCTGTAAAAATGATTGGTAGATTATTATCTATCCAATTAAACTCTATTTTCTCCAAATTTTGAAGGTAGCAACCCTTGAAGTTTTACTTGTGCCAAAGAAAGATGCTTAATTGGAAATCTAACAGTGAATTCTAGATTGTCAGTTGCTTTTTATTGCAGGATTGTATAGATTTAGGGGAGGTGAAAAGAATATATAGTTGAGATGCTCTCTGGTTACCTCGTATCTTGCCGTGATACAGGTTCACTGTGACACTACAATGACAGCTTAAATACTGATGTGGACAAGATAAACCCGCAGTGGATCCGCACACCATGAAAAACACATGCAGCAGAGAGAGAAGAAAAGACCCTTGTCTTCTGCCTGCGATCATACTATTATAACCTGAAGCCAAGCCAGAAGTGGGATTTTACAGCTACAATTGCTGCCTAATTCAAGTAGACGAGAGAGGCCTACTTTGTGTAACAGTCCTGAAATCCTACTAGTATCCATTGTGGTACAATTTTAGTTTTGAATCAGTACAAGCTTTATCTCCAGTTATGATGTTCACATCCCCACAAGTAAGAGGAGGATCAATAGTAAAAGGAAACCAGCAAATTGTAGGCTTTGCAATAAATCTAAGGTATTAGGTGGACATAATTTAAACAGTTGTTTTTCTTTTCCTGAAAAATAAACACATAATAGGAGAAAAAAAATGAGGCTCTAAAGGGATTATGCATCCCTAAATATTTTATAACTGTGTTGAATGCGATGCTGTGTTTTCGTTCCACTGCTGAATATTTGTTGATGATCATTTACTCACCAACTGCAAACCCAAAAGATGCTCTTTGAGGTTTTTTGTGTGGTTTTCATCTTGGCCCTTCTGTCAGTGTTTCACTGCATGATTATAAAGAGCAACTCTTTGCATGTGAGAAGACAGATGCTGGTGATTTAAGCAGGGAAATGAACCACCGTGCTTTTACTCAGCTGATATTTAATGATTTACTATTTAATGTAGTTCATCTTTCATAACCCTGAGTTCAAACAGAAGCAGATGCTATTAGGGATGCAATAATATTGAACTTCCCACCAACGACCTAGGAGAGCTTCTTTTGTAGCTCTAGCTACTGGACCCATCTGGCCTTTCCCCTAAGCACGACAACTGAGAGAGAAAAGCAGTTTACTTCCCGTCAGTGGAATCTTGGACAGAATGTATAATTATGCCAGATAAAGATTCTCAAATCCAAACTCCTCATGTTAACACCGCTCTGCAACTTTGGAGGGCAATGCAATGTATTTTGTCTCATCATCAAAAGAATGCTGAGAAAACTCAGAAAACATGGAAAATCATGCTGAGCTGAAATCAATTCAAAGGGTAGAAGGGTCCCTGGCATCGAAATAGGAAGAATACATTTATATTCTTATAATTTTTATTTGATTTCATCAGCATGGGAACATTCTGGTAAGGTATTTGAAAAGTCTTCTTCCCTCTAGCTTTAGAATATATCTCGACAAATATAGAGACATAGATGGATGGATGGGTGCAAAAATAATTTTAAAAATCTTTCAAAAAATGATAGCAGAAGACGTAGATCCCTACTGAGATTGAAGCCTTTTAGAGGAATATATCCAATGATGATGACAAGAATTATGATATTGTTTTCAAGTAAGATACTTTAAATCTATGTTCCATATCCTAATTCAATAATTTGTTTTCACTTTGGCCTTTTAGTGAGTGATTGAAAAGGAGATTATAGGCCAGGTGGCCTCTTTTATTTTTCTTTATTACTTATTTTTGTTAAAATTCTAACATCTCTAAATTAGGATTTGCAAGAAAAGGATTATGAAATTTCATTATAATTACAGACCTCACAGATAACAACTGTTGCCTAGTTATGATTATATCTAATCCCTTCACTACTTACAGTAGACCAAAAATGTTTTTCTTTTCCTGCAATGTATTCCTAAAAGACAAAGAAGGCAGTTAGACCAGATGTTTTTCACTGTGAGAAATCCACTTAGAGGTGTCCATCCTGATGGGATTAGATAGACTAAAACTACTATGTGGGATGCGTCTCCTGCACTGAAGCATTTTTCATTCTCAGTGCCAGGGTCAGATTTTTCCTCAAGGTCTTTAATGTTTAAAAAAAAATTAAGCTGTGCCCATGATGCAAAAGCATGTGTTCTTCCATGTAGGCATTATTTGAAAATACTGTCCTAGAGATATTTATGTCTTTTCCAAAGGTCTATGATTCTTAGTATTTGGGATTTGCCATGGGGCAAATTAACAGATAAATTGCATAACATTTATAATTATGCAATTATGACATTTAAAAATATAAAGACAACTTTCTGTATGCAACTTCTGGTAAAAGAAAGAGTCATAAATGTAAATGCACTCCACCTTACACTTCACTGTTGCAGAGTTACTGATAACAAGTGCCTTTGTTCACTCTTGGAGATTTACTGCCTGGACTGCCATTTAGCCCAGTGCACTGGATTCCTGGACTCTTAGTGTCATCACTATTTGTGTGGAAAACCTTTCAACTGTTTATTTATTTGTAGCATTTAACAAATCTCTACATGGGCAACTGGATATGTTTTCGTGGAAGGTTTGACCACAGTATCAGGAGTCCATATAAAAAAAGAATGGTCAAAGTACCTGGTCCATTTCAACATGGCTCTGTCTATGTAAGTTGCTACAAACTGAAAATCAGGTATTAGTGTATCAACAGCGACAAATTAGAAGTTGACCTGGAATCTTATCCACATTCATTCTTTCGGTCTGAATATAGACAGGTATTTTTGTTTCTCAATTTGCTCCATGATTTATAGGAGTTCTAATTTCAGCATGGCAGAAATGTCTCCACAGAAACAGGGGGGGGGTCTCACCCACAAAACGTTATTATAATTGTTTCCAGGCCCAAGGATTATTATGGGGAAGTGCATATTATGAGATAATGTTTCTAAAATTTTTTAGCCTTTTAAAACTTTGAAAATAAAAATCTATTCCTTTTGTTTCTTTTGTTTTTAGAAGGCAGATATTCTGGCTCGTTTCATTTTGATTACCCTGAGCGTATAGATTTGGTAGTTATCATTGGATGCTATGCTTTCAAAAATAGTCAGAAAAGATTTCAGTCTTAGTGAGCTTATTCTTGTGAATGTGGTTAGAGCGCTCAATGAAAGTGGGGTGCTGGGGACTGACCCTAGGGCCTCACAGTTGCTGGCAGGCACTTGATCACTGAGCTACATTCCCAGCACTGTGTGAAAACTTTTTATTTTGGTAGACAGGGTCTTGCAAAGTTGCCCAAACTGGCCTCAAAATTATGATTCTCCTGTCTCAACCTCCTTAGTAATTGAGATTACAGGTGTACACCACCATGCCTGGCTCACTAGAAATACATTAAATCTTCTTAAATAAATGACTTATAAACCTTAGAAGCAAGAAAATCATGTCTAGAACTCAACTTGTGAAATATCACAGTAACACTTCCATGGGAGAATGAAAGACCCATAAGCAAAGCCTAGCTGCAGGTTTTCTATCTCCCCCGACCTTGAATAATGTCACTGTGTTTACAACTCATAACACTGCAGGGACAGAAAAGTGTCATACCTTTCCTTACCCCTCAAAAAGTCATGGCCAACACTCCTGTAACAGAAGACAGGTTAGCAAGAAAAGTTTATAACAGGAAAGTTTTATGTGACATGGAACCCTTCTGAAATGAAGACCCAAAGACCCAGAGAAAACTGCATTTTAATGTGTAAGTTTGAAGAAGAAAGGGCAGCTGTATAGAAATGTGATTAGACAAAAGGTGTGATCTGATGTAATAGACTCAAAGGTGAAAACCTAGAAAGGCCTGTTTGTTTAGCTTCTTCTTCTTTGTTTTGGTACTGGGGATTGAACCCAGGGGTGCTTAATCACTGAGCCACACCCTCAGCCCTTTTTAATTTTTTTTTTTTTTTTTAAAGAGAGAAGGAAAGTGAGAGAGAGAGAGAGAGAGAATCAATTTTTATTGAGTTTTTCACTTGGCTTTTGTTGCTCTGACACTTAGTTGTGTACATGGGTTGCTGGGGTTTGAACCGTGTACTTGTGCATGCCAGGCAAGCGCCCTAACCACCGAGCCACAGCCCTTTTTAATTTTTGTATTTTGAGAGAAGTTCTCACTAGGTTGCTTAGGGGCTTGCTAAGTTGCTAAGGTTGGCCTTGAATTTGTGACCCTCCTGTCTCCCAAGTCTTGGGGATTACCGGCATGAGCCATCAAGCCTGGCTGTTTAGATTCTTCTTGGCCCCTCTGTGTAGCACTTTTTCCTTCTAGGTATGGGGCAGGACCCTTTCTGAAATGAGAATCTCATGGCCTATTATCAGGTAAGGGAAGGAAAGTTAGGAAAATATTTTTAGGTTTTAGAGCTAAGTTTGGGTTCTAGTTTCTATGATTCACCTTGGGGAAGAGGAATTCTAGTTTGTGGTCTCCCATGGGGAAGAAAAGGAAGTAGGAGAAAGAAGGGCAGGAGAAAGTAGAAAGAGAGTTTGCTTCTGAGATTGTTCTAATTAGATGTTCTTCAGTTCAAAGCTTGCAGCATGCCAAAGCATCATAATTGGGGTATCCTTTCTTAAATCCCAATAACACGGTACATATTGTTCAAAGAGACTTAAGTAAGGTATTATTGATATAGGTAGGAAAAGAGATCTCACTTCTCTTCCTCTCTTGAAAAATTATAGGAGGAGCTGGAGTGGAGCTGGAGCTCAACAGTATCGCACTCGCCTGGCATGCGCAAAGAGCCAGGTTCAAACCTGACTGCTACATACACATCTAAGGGTCTGGGCAATGAAAAACAGGTGAAAACTAAATAAATTTGATACTCTCCCTCCTTTTCTCTCTCTCTTCCCCTCTATTTCTCTTTAAAAAAAGTTATAGAAAAATTTCATATGGGAATCTAATGGAATATTTTGAAAGAAAAATTACAGAAGTAGGGCTATAAAGAAAAATACCAAGTAGAAACTTTTGAATACTCTTTTATAAAGTGATGGTAAAGCTAATGACCTCAAATCCACAAATTACCATCATAATGATTTGCTAGTTTAGAACTACACAATGGGAATCAAAGTATATTCTTAGTGTTCTTCATTACCTACTCTTTTTAGAGGGATTTAAAAAAAATTATATAGTAGTCCTTATGAGTCACAAAAAGTTTTAGTGTAATTGTAATGTGTAGTTCAGGAAAATTTCAATTGTATTTTATGGGAAAGAATAATGAAGTAGAAGAAGAAGTTTGTTGTACCTAGAATACAGCATGGCATGACAAAGAAAATCTCTTTAACTCTTAAGGCAGTAATTCTTAATGCACATTCTGAGGACTACTTGCCTGAGAATTACCTGGGAAACTTGTTAGAAATGCGGCAAATTCCTGGGATCTATGCCAGATCTATTGAGCCTGCTCCATGGGAATTAAATTTAAAACCTGTTTTACTACATACATAGCCACAGATGCTTCTTAGGCATGGACAACTTTCAGATCACTCCTTTAAGAAAAATCTTTAGGCTGTATATTAATTTAGCACCACCAGTCAAATAAAAATAAACTGATAGATTTCTGAGCAGGAGAAATAGAGAGAAGGTGAATATTTTTTGTTGCATTCCTACATTGAGTGGATTGTTTTGTATATGTCAGGTATTTATCCAATATATGTTACATGAATGGATAAATGGAATTTATCTATTATACAGAGACAAATATCATTTGATGTAAAATATGCATGTTGCCTTTCTTCACTCAATAAATGGTAACAATTAGGAAATCTATGAAGAATATTCAAAGGAAAACTGATTATTTTATGTATTACATGTCTTCCTTAATGTTTATAACATGAGAAGATAAGTAGATAATTTGAAGTTAAGTTGCAGAGGAGGTAGCAACTGGGGGGTGGGCAGCTTAAGAATATCCATAAATTCTTAAGCAAGTTCCTAATACTGTAAGAGGTAGAGATGTGAATTTTTTTTTTTTTGCACTAAGGATTGAAGCCAGGTGTGCTCTACTATTGAGCTACATCCCCAACACTTTTTATTTTTTATTTTGAGAAAGGATCTTCTTAAGTTGAAAGACCAACCTCAGTCTTGTATCCTCCTGCCTCAGCCTGAGAGATTGAAATTGGTAATTGTTATTATTATTTTAGCTTTTAATTTTTTTTTTTTTAAAGAGAAAGGGACAGTGAGAGAGACAGAGAAAGAGAGAAACAACTTTATTTAGTTTTTCACATGGCCTTAGTTGCTCCAACACTCAGCCGTGTACGTGGTGCTGGGGTTTGAACCCAGGTCCTCGAGCTTGCCAGGCAAGCGCCGAAACCGCTGAGCCACTGCTCCAGCCCCAGCTTTTAATTTTTTAAGGAGAAAGGTTGTCTGGGGTATCCACAGTACAAGTTTTATATTTAGAGATAAATTTATTATCCTTAAATAAATCAAATATGAAGGTTCTTATCTTACTATATTTGCTGAAAAAAAGAGATACTAATTTTCACGTTTAGTTATTTATTTATTAACTCAGCAAGTAACTAATGATGATCTACTCTGAGTATTGCTAAATGAGATACGGTTATTGGCCTTGAAAATCTCATAATTAAAATATAAAGAGGAATGGGTGAATTTTATTACAAATGATAAAACTAAGTATAGGTCTACAAGCTTGTGTCCTATTGTATGAATCATTGGCAGCTTATCAGGGACTACACTTTTTATTCTTAAACATTCTTAAACACCTGCTAGTCTCCTTGGAGTCCAAGGAATTTTACAGGTAAATAATGTACTGGAAGGTGAAGGTCAGGGGCTAGATGCAGGAATGCTGCGTCTGTTGGCATTTCAGGATTGGCCCAGAAACTCCTTTTTTATTGCAGATGGCTACTCACTGAAGTTGATGCTCTGATTTGGGTCATATTCACTGGGAGTATTTGTGAACAAAGGGCCTCAGCATTTGCATCAGATTCTGTCTTTGTTGACCCGGCTGTCATAGGCTGGATAAACATGTACTCACGTGTTTATAGGCCATCATCAGGGTCTGCAGTGACACTTCCCCTGCTGCTTATCACGTCTTTTGTTAGGGAGCCCTTCCTTGCACTTTTGTAAAGCTGGGTGTGTCTACATCCTGCTTCTTTTGTAATAATCTTTTTAAGCTCTTTAATAGTTTTGTCTACTTAATGGACTAGCTTCCAACGACTGAGGCCAAGATTGCATAATTTCAACAAAGAGACTCTATAAACACACACACTGGTGTCTCTTAATTAAGAATGTGATGAGTAGATGAAAGTATTTGGCAATAGCTGAAATCAACAAAGTCATTAAAAATTCTTCCGTGATACTACTAATTTGTTTGTAATAGCCCTCTAATTGCAGCATATAAACAAAGACAAATGTGAGTTGGACTCTATGTAAAAAGTATGGATCTTCTCTTTTCTGGTTAAAAGTTATAATTTCCACTTCTGGTACAGATGAAATAAAGAATAGAAAGCCATGCCCATGCTTTTGGTTGTCAGACTGCGAATGCTGGGTTCCTTTTCTGAAAGGTGGTCTTCCTGTATAAAGTGTTTGTCAGTTGGGAACATTGTGTAGTCTGGGAGAAATCACAGAGAGGCAGGTGCCTTATGAATAGCCAGATGGGAAATGGAAGATGATCAAACTTCCTCCTAGACGATCTGAGTCAAATAGGAATGACAAAAGATTTCCCTTTGAAACAGTGAAGAGAGCAAATCCTAATTTTAAAGTCTTGTATACAAATGACGTTAATGCCCTGCATAAACCTCACACTTAAAGACACGAAACCTGTTTTTGAGAGCTTTTCTCATCACCAAAATACAGCCAGAAGTCTGCGATTAGACTCAGCAGCTGTTTAACAGCGCCAGAAATAGTGATGAACTTCCAAGACATTTTCTTCAGGCAAGATAAAAATCCTCCAGAGAGCGGTCGGAACCCTTCCAAGCTGACGCAGAGGGAAGAGCGCCACCTGTCGATCGCGGCCGCACTGCGGAGGCACCTGGCCGCCCCCTCGGGCCGCCCCTCCACCCAGCCACCCACCCACTCACCCTCTTTCCCCAGAGAGCTGCCTTTAGCCATGTTCTGAGGTGGTCTGAAGTTCACCTAAGTGTGCTCATATCACGCTCTATAATTTGGGAAAAACAC
>PVKS010035962.1:0-19694 GCA_004027875.1 Aplodontia rufa | reverse complement strand
CCCTTGCTCTTGGATAGGCAGAATTAATATAATAAAAATGGCCATTCTACCAAAAGCTTTATATAGATTTAATGCTATCCCTATAAAGATACCTATGTCATTCTTTAAAGACATAGAAAAAGCAATTCTCAAATTCATTTGGAACAACAAAAAACCAAGAATTGCCAAAGCACTACTAAGCAAGAAAGATGAAGCAGGCAGTTTTGCCATTCCAGATCTAAAACTATACTACAGGGCCATAGTAACAAAGACAGCATGGTACTGGTATCAAGACAGGGAAGAAGACCAATGGAATAGAATAGAAGACGCCAAATGGTATTTTTCATCTTTGGAAGCTAGAATACATTGGGAAGCAGTATGTTAGATGGCTAAGCTAACAATAACTTTAAATCATATGATTTTCAACACAACAACACAACAAGAAAACGATTCCCTATGATACTTGGAGGTGTAGGAAGGGGGATAGATGGGGAGGGTGTAAGAAAAACCCCTAGGAGACTGGAGTGTGGGAATTTGGGGGAATCATCTCAGAAGGAGATCTCTGCCCTCCATGAGATATCCATTTAACCCATGTGTTCTTCTGGGGGAAACAGCAACAGGGGGCATCCTATTGGGCAACAAATGCCCAAGTTGGGCATCCATGATATGGTATTAGCCCTGGATAACTAAGTATATATTCATTGGTTCTTGAATATTTGATAATGTTCCCCTCTCAATTGTATCTCTCTATCCATCTAAAAAAAAAAAAAAAGATTCCAACGTCACTCTTTATAAAGGAATAGCAATTTTCAGATTCATTTGGAATAACCAGAAATCCAGAATAACCAAAACAAGAAACAAGAAAACAAGAAAATGGAAAAGTGTTTTTGGAATACAAGATCTAAAATTGTGCTGTAAAGATATATTAACAAAAACAGTATGGTACTGGTATCAAAGTAGGAAAGAAGGTCAGTGGAATAGAAAAGAAGTCTCCGAGATAAATCCACAAATCTTTAAACATCTGATCTTTGACATAGGGTACCAAAACATAACTTGGAGAAGAGACAGTGTATTTTACAAATGGTGTTGGCAAACTGGATAGCCAGGCGTAGGAAGTTGAAATTAGATCCTTATCTTTTACCCTGCACAAAAATTTTAAAAAGTTGATCAAGGAACTAGGAATAAAACTAGCTATCCTATAATATTAGAAGATGAATTAGGAGCAACACTCCAGATTGTGGGAGTTGGCAAGGACTTCCTTAAGAAGACTTGTAAAGTGACAGAATTAAAGTCAAGAATAAAAGAATGAGATGATGTTAAATTTAAATGGTTATGCTCAAACAATCGGTCAGAACTGTCAAGAGAGAACCCATAGAATGGGAGATAAACTTGGCTTCTGATAGTGGACTAATATCCAAACCTACAAAGAATGCAGAAAACTGGACATCAATAATAAAATCAATCCAATCAATAAATGAGCCAGATATCTAATAGAAACTTATCAATGGAAGAAATCTATCAAGCCAATGAATACATGAGAAATTGTTCTAAATCACTGGTAATCGGAGAAATGCAAACTAAAATTACATTAAAATTTCACTTCATTCCAGTCAGATTGTCAAAGTTGAAGAATACAAACAGTAACAAATGCTTAAGGGATTGTGGGTTGATAGGGACACTAGCACATTGTTGGTGAAACTGTAGTTTGGTATAGCTGCTCTGGAAAGTACGTTGGAGACTCCTCAACATATAAACGAGCTATTCCTTTTCTGGGTGTCTTCCGAGAGGAGTTAGAAGCAGTACATTATAGCAAAAATCAATGTTCATAGCAGCTCAATTTACACTCGGTAAATTATGGGGTAAGCCCAGATGCTCTGCACTTGATGAATGGATTCTAAAGCTCTGGTATATATGTATATATACAATGGAGTTCTACTCAGCTATTTGAAACAGTGATATTGTGGCCTTTACAGGTAAATGGATGGCAATGGAAGAAATCATGCTGACTGAAGTTAGGTAAACCCAGGGAGTCAAGGGTAGAATATTTTCCTTCATTTGTGGAGGCCAGAGCTAAGCATGGGATTGGGTGAAAAGGTAGTTAAACTCATGTATTCAACTCACCAAGTGCATAGCAATATATAATCTATTGGAAACAGAATTGTAGGTGGGGATGGGGGAGGGAAGAGGTAGGAGAATGGGAGGAAAGAGGGAGAGAGATAGGGAAATAATCAACAATTTAACATACTATTTAAAACCCCCATGAATGAGTAGTCAAATAATACTTAAGAGATCATAACAGGAAAACTCACGATTGTATTTTCATATATATGTATACACAACAATATATATATGAATATATACACATAAATATATACATACACATATATATGTAAATCTAGAAAATTCACAAATATATATACACATACATACATATATATGCTCACACACATACATATATGTATACATACATGTACACATTTATAACTGTTATAGAGAGATAATATAGAAGAATAAGGATATTGGGATGTGGCTATGTGGGGGTGAGTCAGGATTAGGATCAAGTACATATTATACTGATATTTTATATGCATTTATAACTGTACAACAACTGAAATACTTAATTTTAAAAATTAAATATATGTGGACCTTGTATTTGTTACCGGACAAAGCAATGACTTTCACAATTAGTGTTGCTCTTTGCACAAAAGAATGGAGGCCAATTCCTTACAAGTTGATACTCATTATATAGTCCTCAAGGTTAAAATTAAAATGGATGAAATCAGTTTGAGGGTTAAATAGTAGTTTATTTCATGATGCCAAACATATGTCATTTTGCACATTGAACATATAGCTGTACTTTCTATTTCATTATCTGAGTGTAACAATTTGTTTTTTTTGAAAGAGAGGGGGGACAGTGAGAGAAATAGGGTGAGAGAATCAATTTTATTTAGTTCTTCATGTGGTTTCATTGCTCTGACACTAAGTTGTGTATGTGGTGCTGGGGTTTGAACACTCGTCCCTGAGCTTGCCAAGCAAGCACAACTGTTGAGCCACTGCTCCAGCCCTGAGTGTAACATATTTAGGTTAATTAGTGAATTATGATCTCATGGTTATTTTCTTTCTGCTGCTATTCCAAGAAATTCCTATTCACATATTCTTGAAGGGAATTGTTCCAACTGCCAGATTCTCTCAAATAATTAGTGGATCAACAGAGCATGCAGGGATAACCAAATGATTCATTGATGAAGAAATGTACAACCCTATAAATAAATTAAAAACACTAAAGAAAGATGCAAAAATCCTACAATTTTGCAAATACTATATCATGTACTCAAATCTTGGTCTAATAGATGATCTCTGGGAAGGGTTTAATATAGGTGACTATATCTCCCTAATATTTTATTGCCTGACCCATCTAGGTATTTTTTTCCAGTCAGGCTATTTTTTTTTTTTTAAAGAGAGAGGGACAGTGAAGGGGGGGAAGAGAGAGAGAGAGAGAAACAATTTTGTTTAGTTTTTCACATGGCTTTCATTGTTCTGAGACTTTACTGTATACGTGGTGGCGGGATTCAAACTCACATACTCGGGCATGCTTGGCAAGTGCCATAACCGGGAGCCACTTCTCCAGCCCCTAGGCTGCTATTTTAATAACAGTACTAATGCTCATCTTTTTAAGTTATTATATAGCTTTTTTTTCTTTGAGAATTAAATCTAGGGGCTGGAGCAGTGACTCAGCAGTTAATAGCATTTACCTAGCATGCACAAAGTTCCTGGTTCAAATTCCAGCACCACATGCACAACTAAGTGTCTGAGAAACAAAGGGCAGATTAAAAACTAAATAAAATTGATTTTCGCTGTCTCACTCTCTCCCTCTTGTTGTAGGGAAACGTGAGGCAGACACCCTAGGAAATCTAGGAAGCAGTTTTATTTAAAGCTGTGCTGCTTGGTCCAGTGGACTTATTTTCTGAAAAATCTCAGACCCTGAGCTTGAAATCTCTTACATTTTTATATTCAGTGACAGTGGTAGGTTACAAAAATTTTATTTTTTTTAATTTTGATAAGCCAGACTACATTTTCACAAAGTTTTATCAAATACAGCAGAAATAACATCTCCTGTATTGGTGTTCTCTCTCTACGGGGTCAAGGATCATCCCATAACTTAAACTTTTGTAAGATAAGCACAGCACAGAGCTCCTTTGTCCCAGAGGAAGTTACAAATTATATCCACCCTCTGTGCAAATGGTACAGACATCTGGAAAAGTTGCTGACAGAAATCAGTAGAGCTAGTTTACAGTTACATGTTTATGTAGGGGCAGGGTCCTGAAACCTCTTTCCCAGTCTCCTTCACTCTCTCCTAAGAAAAAATAAAATAAAAAAAATTAAACATTTACATATTTGTAAAGGCATGTAGTATAGCTTGTTCAAATATCTTATGCAGTATCATGCAACTTACTTGGGTGTTTGAGGACAAATATAGGACCCAGAAGAGAGACAAGTAATTGGGAAACAGGAGGAGAGAAGTAGAGAGGTGTGCAGGAGGAATATTGATCAAATTTCATTGCTGTATTATGTGCATTTATGAATATGTGACAACAAATTTTATCATGTACAACTTTAATGCACTAATAAAAATAGATTAAAAATAATTAAGACTAGCTTATTTAGTTATCAGTTGGTCACCTACTTTACAATATTTGTACTTTATTAGACTGAGGTAATATAATGATTTACAAAATTACAATAATATTTCTTCTTTCTAGGTATTTCTACTCTAATAATTGAGAAAAAAGTATGTGAATCAGACATGTTTATGGAACATGATATTTCTTTTTAAAATTCCTTGTTAGAGAGGTGCATGTTTCTTGGAAATGATGCTGAGGTAGGATTTTGTGATTTCTTGACTGTTAAATCACCTTTTCTGCCAATCCAAGACTCTCTTACTGAACTAAATTGTCTACAGATAAAAAGAGAAGTCTAGTCCTTTGGACAGGAGCAAATTGTTTCACTAATGAGAAAATGCATGACTGCCCCACCCATGGCATATGAGAGGCAGATATTTCTGGGAGAAATAAAAGATAATATCCCCTATCTCCTAGCATAAAAAACAGTAAGACTATAACTTTTAGGGACAGAATCTTAAAGTTATATTTAGAAATCTAGAAAATAGTTTCCTTTCTGTGATGTATATGAATTAAATGGAAAGACTTTAGAGTGGCAGAAATTCAAAGGTAGTTTATCCCAAGCACAAGTACTTGGGATCTTGTGATGGCCAAGAACATTAATCCAGTTTGCTGAGTTTTTTAGTTAATCATAACTATCAGTAAATTTTTCCCACTTTTAAAAGTGAATATAAGAAATATTTTTAGTTAAAAAATGTATTATTTCCAATTGTGCTTTAGATTGACTACAGAGTATTAAAGAAAGTAACATTTTTGAGGTCTTTTTGAATAACTATGCTAGCATATAGACATTGGTATTTTATGAAGAATGTGGTGTCATACAATATATAAATACAATATGCATATCATAAAAGTTTGAAAAACTCAAAGTATTTCTTTGTCTCAAACAGTTATGCTGCTTGACTCTGCACAAATTGTTAATGCCAAAAATTTCTATGAAAAGGCATTTTTTAAAGATGTAACACTGAAGTTTGTAATCACAAGGGCATGCATTGTTATTCTGAGGCTGTCAGATGATAAATGAGAATGTAGCTTTCAGAAATTAATTAGCTGAAAAGAATATCTACATCTTTCAGTAACTTTCAATGGTAAGTGTGCATTCAATTTTATGCCCAAAATCTTTCTTTTTATAGCTATTAGCTAGTAATGTTGTAGAATCCTAAATCTGAAAGTGAATGAGCTAAAAATGTTAAACCATCTAGAAAATGTAATTAATGTTGTTTGAGTAAAAATGTCATTATAAGAAAATAATTTTAAGGCTATAAAAGTGATTATTTTTGCCTTCTAAGTATCTTTCATTTGAAGATTAATATGCAATTAAAATCCTTCCAAAAAAATTCTTTCATCATCCTAATATCAGGAATACTCTGTTTTAAAGAATTTCATAAAGTGAATCAATTAAAAACTCACCACTATAAATGGATGGTTATGGAAGAAATTATGCTGAGTGAAATCAGCACAACCCAGAGAACCAAGAGTCGAATGTCTTCACTCATCTGCGGAGGCTGGAACTAGACCCTGGCCATTGAGAAAGGAGGTCTATTATAATGTTTTAAATCAGGATAAGGTGTAATGTTATACAACCTAATACACTTTTAGAGATGTTTTTGGAAGGGGAGGGATAAGGGTGGGTAATTGGGGGGCACTCTTTGGGGTAAATCTAATCTTTAGAATCTATATATACATATTATATTATTTTGTTAAAGGATTATGTGATTGTTCAACAAATAAATTTCTCAATTAAAAAAACTCACTCCTCCCTTCCTATATGCCATGATCAATAATCTATCTTGGTATCCCCTACATGATTCATCTGTACAAAAAAATTTACTTTGGATTTATGTACAATAAGCTATGCCAATTTTATTTAACAAAACATTCAGTTAAGAACCTTCAGATTACCCCCAGATGAATATGACTAATAATAAATGATTAGAGATTTAATTTTTCTGGTGTTTGTATCACTTCAAATGTATCCTTTTTTACCATTCCTCAATCATTTCATTATCAAAGATTTATTGAAGATCTGCATTGTGCTAGTGAATGTGCTAGCATAATGCTTCACAATGACAGATGCAACACAATTAAAAACCTAACAATTATTCTCATTAACTTTGAAACAAATTTGAGCCAAAGACCAATTCTATCATTTAGTGTTTATGAATATTTGAAAAATAAGTACATAATCTGTATAATATCAGTTTATAAATAAAAAATATATCAGAATTAAAACTAATAATACCAAAAATATTACTTCAAATTAGACTTATTAAGAGAAAAAAATCAAAATGGATCACAGACCAAAGGTAAAATGTAAAACAAAATATGATGAGAAGATAATGTAGGAGAAAACCTATGTAAATCGGTTTGACAATCATTTTTAAGATTCAACAGAAAAGGATGAGTTAGAAGAAAATATATGTGTAATTTTGACTTCATAAAATTCTGGTCTGGCCCCTGCCTACCTGATATCCTGTGGGCCCATCAGGGCCTCTATGAGTCCCACCAGCATGCACTCAGGACGCCACTAGTAAGACCCTCATCCAGAGAAGCCCCTGCTCAGGAACAACAGGGGGAAGTTCCCAGGACAACCCAGGTTCAGATCTGCAAACCTGAGCCTGGAAACAAAAACATGAAGCAAAATGAGAACCCAGGGATAAGCAACATCTGGAAGAAGGTGATCAAAGAGGTGGTGGCTGATCCCACCCTTTGACTTGCAAAGTAAAACCATCTGGAGAACTGCTTACCTTTGCCATAGGAACTCTCAATTTAGAGATCCAGAAGTAACTCTTCAAAAAATAAGAATTAAACTAGGAGATTTTCACCCCAAATCCACAATGGATGTCACAGATAGGGGTCAAAATGAAAACCTTCAAAGTATCATAAGTGATCTGATTACTAAAAGGAACAATGAGCTAAATGAAGATATAATGAAGGCACTAAATGAGAACTCAAGAGATGAAAAACTCCATTGTCATAGAAATAGACAAACTCAAAAAGGAAGTGATAGAGCTAAAATCTGCAGTTAATGACATGAGAGAAACCATGAAAGAATTTAATAACAAATTAATTTCCATAGAAATCAGAACCTCAGTTCTTGAAGAATAAAGTTCTGATAATGATGACAGGCTGAGCAAGCTTGAGCATATGAATGACAAAAAAGAAAAAAAACCTCACATAACATGAACAGAATTTCAAAAATGTTTGGTTTGAAATAAGACAAAAATCTAAGAATAATTGGTATACAGGAAGATATTGAAACAAAAAGGGATGGGATAAGGAACATTCTCAAGGAAATAATTGAATATTTTGCCCATATAAAAATTGAGTCAGATATGCTCATCCAGGAAGCTTATAGGACACTCAATAGGCCTAATCAAATGAGAAACTCACCAAGACACATTACATTCAAAATGTACAACAGAGAAAATAAGGAAAGAATATTGCAAGTGGCAAGGGAGAAGCACCAAATCACATTCAAAAGCAAACCAATAAGAATCACTCTGATTTTTCATCTCAGACTCTCAAAGAAAGATCATGGAAGGAGATGTTTCAGTGTCTGAATGAACACAACATGTGGCTAAGAATACTATACCCAGCAAAACTCAGCTTCAAAGTGGAGGGGAAAATAAGAACTTTGGATAAAAACAAATTTGCAGCATTTATGAACATTAAACAGGCATTACAAAGAATCCTTGAAGATACACTCCAGAAAGAAGTAAAAGCAGACATTCCTCAAAACCACAGAAGAAATTCAATAAAGATACAGCTATCAATAGACAACTAAGAAGCACAGAACTTACTAATAAAACAATGACTATGAACCACATCCACATAACTCTTCTAACACTGAATTTGAATGTCATCAATGAACAAATCAAAAGACACAGATTAGCAAATAGGATCAAAAAGCAAAATCCAATAAATGCTGCTTATAGGAAACCCACTTTACAGTCAATGACACCTACAGATTAAAAGGATGGAAAATATTCTACAAGGCATATGACCTGAGAAAGCAAACTGGAGTTGCAATTCTTATATTGGACAAAGTGGATTTCAACATGAGTTAGTCGGAAGAGATAAAGAAGGCCACAATATGATAGTAAAAGGAACAATAAAACAGGAATATATAACCATAGTAAATATATACTCTCCAAACAGCAATCTCTCCAACTATGTGGAAAAATTACTCCAAGACTTAAAACCATTTGTGGACCTCAACACAAGAACACTGGGAGATTTAACACTCCTTTATCACCAATAGAAGGATCATCAAAAAATAAATAAATAAGCAGATATCTAGTCAAAATAACATCATAAATCAAACAGACTTAACAGAAATCTTCAGAATATTCCACCCCAAATTAAATTAAAACACTTTTCTCAGCAGCACTTCTATCCTTGTCCAAAATAGATTATATTCTAGTTCACAAAGGAAATCTCAGCAAATATTAAAAAGTAGATAGTATTACTTGTATCCTATCAGACTAGGATGTTATGATCCTATTATATTATCAAAATCATTCCAGAAAATATGCATATACATGGAGATTGAATAACACACTATTAAATGAAAAATGAATCCAAGAAGACATGAAACAGTAATTAAAGAATTCTTGGAAGAAGTGAGAATGAAGAAACAACATATCCAAACCTCTTGGACAGCATGAAAGCATTCATAAGGGGAAAATTTATAGCACTAGGTATGCTCATTAAGAATCAAGATAGAGCCTTAGCAAATAAGCTTATGCTCCAACTCAATTCTCTGCAAAAGGAAGAACAGTTTAATCCCCAAACCAGCAAACAATAGGAATTAAGATCAAACCTGAAAACAATGAAATTGAGAACAAAAATAAGAATGAAACAAAAAGCTTGTTCTTTGAAAAAATAAACAAAATTGACAGACCCCTTGTTAATCTAACTAAAAAAAAGAGAATCAAAGAAAATCAACATAATTACCAACCAAAAGGGGATGTTCACCACTGACCCATTGAAATCAAACATATTACCAGAACATATTATACATGTACATGTATATGTATATATTACATATAATATATAAATTATATATATGTTTATCATATTATATATAACATATATACACACAATAGAGTTTTATTAAGATATTAGAAATAATGATAATGTATCCATTGAAGGTAAATGGATGGCAATGGAAGAAATCATATTGAGCAAAGTTAACCAAACACAGTCGAGGTCTGAAAGTTTTCCCTCATGTATGGAGGCTGGAGCTAAGCACAGGCTTGGGGGAAAGTTGGATAAACTCATGGATTAGAACCATAGAACAAAAATGCAATATGTTAATATTTATGAGCTACAGTTGCAAGATACTGCATAAGATATTTTAACAAGCTATATTGCATCTGTTTACAAAAACATAAATGTTTAATCCTATTTCAATTATATAAGAGAATAACAAGGACCAATAGGAAGGGAGAAAAAGGGGAAATGTTGAAACTGAGATAGATCAAGGTACATTCCAAGCATGTACAAATATGTCACTGTATATACTATAGTCATGTATACAAAAGCTGTTCATCATGACACTGTACTTATGTGTACTTATGACACTGTACTTGGGTTTTTCAGGAAAAGTATAGGACCCAGAAGAGAGGCAAGGGATCAGAGGACAGGAGGATGGAGGCAGAGGGGTGGGAAGGTGGGGTATTGAGCAAATTGAATTGCTGTATTGTATGCATCTAGAAATATATAATAACAAACCTCATCATTATGTACAACTGTCATTCAGTAGCAAAATAAAATAAAATTCTTATCTGAACCTGGGTGTGGTGACACACACCTGTCATCCCAGCAATTCTGGAGGCTGAGGAAGGAAGATTGCAAGTTCACAGCCAGCTTCAGCAACTTAGCTAATCCCTTAGCAATTTAGAGAGACCCTGTGTCATAATAAATTCTAAAAACAGCTGGGGGTGTGACTCAGTGGTTAATCACCCTTAATTTCAATTCTCGGTATAGAAAGAAAGAGCACCAGACAGAGTAAGAGAGAGGAAGGAAGGAAGGAAAGAAAAAATGGATCTGTAAAGAATACTCTTCATGGAAAGAAAAGACAAGTCTCAGACTGGGAAAAAATCTTGCAAAACACATATGAAAAAGTATTGTATGCAAAACAAATAACCCATTAAAGTTCAACAGTAATAAGACAAATATAGCTAAGAATGTGACCAAATGTCTGAAATAAAAATCAATGAAGATATATAAGTGAAAATAATCATGCAAAGATTAACATCTGGGGGCTGGAGTGGTGGTTCAATGGTTATGGCATTCCACTTGCCTAGCATGTGGGAGTATGCAAGTTCAAATCCCAGCACTAGGTACACAGCAAAGTCTCGGGGCAATTAAAGCACATGAAAAAATAATTAAAATGAATTCTGTCTCTCTCTCTCTCTCTCTCTCTCTCTCACTTCCCTCTCTAAAAAAATCTGTCATTAAAGTATTGCAAATTAAACAGTTAGACACCTCTATATTAATATTAGAATGGCCGAAATCCATCATGATGTTAACACCTGTGAAGTTCTAACTGAAACAAGAAGTCACAGGACCTGTCATCCTTGCCTGTGGAAATACAAAGCAGGGCACCCACTTTGGAAGACAGTTAGGCATCTTCTAAGAAAATCAAGCATACTCTTACCATATGATACAGTAATTGCATTGCTTGGTATATTACTGAAATGAGTTGAAAACATGTCTGCACAAAAATCTGCACACTGATATACCCAGATGTTTTGATCACATTACAAATTTGGAAATGCCAAGACACACTTCAAGAGACGAATGAATAAATAAGCATTCAACTATATGATATTCTGAAAAGGTAAAATTACGGAGGCAGGACAATGCTCAGTGATTGATAGGAGAGGAAAAAGGGAGGGATAAATTGGTGGAACAAAGCTATATCTGGTATTATCACATGAACACTAAATATAAATAATAAGATAAACTGTGTGCAGAGAGAGAATGTATGTGGAAACTGTTCTTTCTCATTAATTTTTTCTGTAAGGATAAAACTGTCCTAAAAATAATATTTTGAAAGAAGTTGAAAGGAAGAGTGTGAAAAAATACAGGTTTATGTGAAGATTAAATGTGATTTCCATTTTGTGCTTAACTCACTGTATGGCATGTTATGTATGTCAAGATGGAAGCTATATGGAGGTAATGACTATGATGAATATAATAAGGAATATAAGAGAAAAAGAGATATCTTAGATGAATATGTTAAAGGCCTCTTTAGCAAAATTAGAAAAACAAGAACTCCCCAAACTCAGAAGAATAAATACTTTCATGAAGATTGAGGAACTAGGGACGAGTGTGTTGAAAGTTGGTTTTTTTTTTTTTTTTTTACAGAAAGATGCCATTTGACCTGAGATTTAAAGGGTAAGTTGTCCCTGTCCAGCCAGTTTTGGACCTGAGGGATGGGCTGGGGATGAGAAAAACCACAGGCCAGAGACCCAAAATGGTCTTTCTTTATCCAAGCTTTACTTCTCTTTTTATATATCCATGCTTTACATCTCTTTCAAGGCAACATAAATGTCTTAGTCTATTTGTCCATTTGTGCTGCTATGACAAAATATCTAACATTGGGTGATCTCAAACAAGTCAAGGCAATGCTGCAAGACTGCACTCCAGAACAAACATGGACAGCAATTTCTCACAGTTCTGAAGGCTGGGAAGTTCAGGATCAAAGCATAGGCAGGTTCAGCTGCTGGCAAGAGCTCATCTTCCAAAGGAGCAGGGACACCACATCCAGCAGAAAAATGTGAGCTCTCTCAACCAAAGGAAGAGCTCTCCCATGCTGGATAGAGTCTCTTTTTTAAAGGCCTTCACACCACCCCCTCGAGGCCTCTCTACATTAGCTTGTTCATTGCCACACCTGGATTTCGGAGGCACACATTTTACCAATAAGCCTCTACGTGCGTGCACCTTTTGAAGGATCTAGAATAATTGGCAGGTGATACTAATGCGAAACGTCTGAAGCCCTTGTCAACACCCTGTTTTTCAAGCTTAACAATACACAATCTAGCAGCCCTTCCTAAAGGAGCTTATGCAAACAGCAACAAGATCCAGGGCACCTGATAAAGTAAAGGTTAGATCCAAATAATTCCCCCTTTTCATTTTAATTGAAGGCATCCAGGATCTGCCTTAGGTTGTGGAATGCGAAAACCCTCTTTACCCGTCATGGGGATAAGCAACAGCATGGTTGCCTCCCTGTCTTACATTAGTAAGGCATCCATTCCATCTTACCCATCACCGATACCAGGACTCACGTCTCCTTCAACACATGAAACCATACTTGGGGGAGGGGGTCTTACTCTTGCTGCTGTGCCAGCAGGATTTGCTGTATTGCATGACTTTTAGACTGTTGCTGCTGCCATTGGCTGTGAAAGCAATAAATGAGAAAAATTATACCTAAATTTAACATTCTAATCCAGGCAGCAATGCCAGACCAATTCTTTATCAGGTTCAGGACTTAGGTGGAACTCGGGTCTCATTCAGAGCCTTAATCTCTCTAATTGTCAACGCGGCTAAACAGATGTTATACAAATATCTTTGAACAGTGGGGAAAAAGACATATGAGAAATATCGTACAGTAATTCTATTTCTTGCATCAAGTTAGTTTTTTGGTTTAGCAGCATTATGCCTGCTTACAAATGTTCATTAATTTGCTGTTGAGTACTTACAGCAATAACAGTTTGTTAAGCCAATTTTGCTGTGGCCAGTGAATGGTGCATAGTCAGTCCCGCCACAGCAGCAACCATAGTTGAAGCCGCAGTGGCTACCACAACAACCACTGTAAATCCGAAGTCCCTTCTGGTCTGAAAGAACTAAATGTTCTGGGCATTCACCTTCACTTCCAATGGAACAGGAATCATTGTAGTGACATGGACAATGAGGGAGGAGTCGTGAAATCCCTCCCAGCAGGAACAAAGCCCAGTGCGAGTCTGGGTCATTTTGATGCACCTGTCCCATTAGAAGCAGAAAGCTGACGTACAAGGTGTTCCAGAACCCATCGAGGACCATCACTTTTCCATGGAAAAAACACAAACACTACCTCGGCCCCAGATTAAAACTGGGTCGGGTCCATACCATTGATTATCAATGGGATCTCTCCACATGACCTGTGCATAGGGTCAGCCACTTGGATGCCAGTAGTGTTCAGCTGTGGTATTATAGTTAGCATCCAAAGTTAAAAAATTAAGAGGATATGATTAAGTAGGTCTCATGGGACAGTATACTGTCCCTTTTTAAGTAGATAATTTTTGATGGTGAGATGTGCACACTCCACAATGCCTTGACCCTGTGGATTGCATAGAATGCCTGTTTTATGCATGACCCAATATTGTGCGCAGAACTGAGCAAACTTGGTGCTAGTATAACTAGGTCCATTATCAGTCTTGATTATCTTAGGTACCCCAAGAACAGAGAATGCATATTTACAATGTGCAATAACATCCCTTACCCTTTCTCCAGAATGTGGGGAAGCAACAATAAACCCAGAACAGGTATCAATGCTGACATGTACAAATTGTAATTTACCAAAGGAGGGAATATGGGTAACATCCATTTGCCATACATGATTGGGTAAAAGTCCCTTTACAATGAGAGACAGGAAGCAGTGGTTGACATGTAGGGTAGGAGGCAACAATATGTTTTGCTTATTCTTTAGAAATATGGAAGCAATATTTAACAAATGACTATTGAGATGAAGAGGATCGTGTGCTCATCTGGCCTCCTGCACAGTCATGTGCAAGGGGGCAGGAGTGCGAGCATCAGCTTGGGTGTTACCTGCAGACAAAGGCCCAGGCAATCCAGTATGTCCTCCAACATGGGTAATAAATAATTTATCTTTTCTATGCCACAAAAGAGATTGAAGTTGATGAAGCAATGCTGTTGCTGGAGAGTTTTTTCCTATATTTCCCGCTGTTTCCAACCATGGAACAGCTTGTGCAACATAGTGACTATCAGTATATAAATTCAAAGCTTGTGGAAATTTCTGTAAAGCCGTAATGATAGCAATTAGCTCTACCAGCTGAGAAATTTATAGGATGTCTGAACATGGAAAGCGTCATTATCGGTGACCACTGCTGCAATACCATTGGAGGATCCATCAGTAAAGACAGTCAGGGCTCCAACAATGGGTTTAGAAGAAATAACTTTTGGAAAATAAACTGGATGAGATGGTAGAAACTTAACTAATTTATTTGGAGGGTAATGATTGTGAAAAGTACAAGACAGTAGACAATAGTAAACTCCAGTCATCATTATGTTGAAGCCACAGACACTGGGCAGCAGTATAAGGCACTACTATAATGTCTGGATGGCATCCAAGAACACACAGTGATTCCAAAAGTGCCTTTTCAATTATTTTAGCCACAGAAGTATAGTAAGGTAATAACACAACAAGGCAAAGTGTGATCATGAACCCAAAAAAGTGGAGAATTTTGCCAAAAAAAACCCTGTAGGTGTTAGTTTGGAGGGGAACACTAATAAATATAATTTAAGTTTCATCAAAATAAGAAACATGAGCTTGTTGGATCACTTTTTCCACCATCCGTAAAGCTGATCTCCCTTCGTTAGTGAGAGATCGAGTAGAAGAGGGGTCAGGGTCCCCCTGGAGAATACCAAAGAGGGGACGTAGTTCACAAGTGGTAACAGAAAGAGAAGGATGAAGCCAATTAATATCACCCAGCAATTTCTGAAAATCATTTAAAGCTTTAAGATTACCTGTGGATATGGTATTTTTTTGTGGTCCAATGCAACTATCTTTAAGAATACACCCCAAGTAACAATAGGGGGAGTGAGTTTGTAATCTCTCTGGGGCAATGGTCAAGCCAGTGAATTTAAGCCCCTGTTGTAGATTTAGCATACAAGCTTGAAGTTCATCCTCCTTCTGAGAGGCTAATAAGATATCATCCATATAATGAAAAATTATAACAGAGGGAAAACATTTCCTAACAGGAGCTAAAACGGCACTGACACAAGGTGGGGCTATTATATATACCCTGAGGTAGCACCACCCATTGATATCACTGATAAGGACATTGCATATTTACTGAGGGGACACTAAAAGCAAATCATTGAGAATCCTCCTCATGCAAGGCTATTGAGAGAAAACAATCCTTAAGATCTAAAACAGCAATATGAGATCTGGTTGGAATAAAAGAGGGATGTGGGAGGTCAGGCTGAAGGGCCCCCATGATTACCATTGAACTATTTACAGCCCTAAGATCTTGCAGACGATGCCAATTTCCAGATTTTTTAATTACAAAAATAGGTGAATTCCAGGGGGAGGTAGAAGGGATAATGTGTCCAGCTTCCAATTGTTGAACCAATTTCTGAGCAGCTTGTAATTTTTCTTTAGATAAGGGCCATTGTTCAACCCATATAGGTTTATCATTTTTCCATTGGATTTTAATGGGCTTAATTTTATGGATAGCTGCTCCGACAATGGCACTCATTGAAAATATCCTAGACCTCTCCTATTTTTATTAGGATCTGTCTGAAAGGGGAAGTTCTTCCCTTGTTATCCTTCCCTAGTCCTTTACCAGGGATATAGCCTTGCTTTATCATCATGTCTAATGCTTCAGGATTCATGATAGTTAGGACAGCATTCATTTGAGAGAGAATATCTCTTCCCCATAAAGTTACTGGCATATGAGATACCAAATAGGGCTGAATATACCCAGTATGCCAATCATCTTTCCAAGACAAATATTTAGTACTCTTATCAGGGGACTGACTGAATCCCAGTCCTTGTAATGTAGTTATTGTAGGTGTCCCAGGCCAACCAGAAGGCCAATGTTTCTTTGATATAATAGAAGAATTAGCACCAGAATCTAATAGTCCTTTAAATTTCTTTCCTTTAATGTCGAGAATAAACTCTGGTCTAGTTTTTCCTATTTGTCATCCAATAAATGTGTGCATTTCCTGTCGATTCAAAACCATTCTGTTCTCTAATATCCTTATAGAATGGTATATAGTGGTCACTAAAGGCAGCAAGAGTATTTGAGCAATGCTACCACCCTGGGGAATGACTAAAGTTCCCTGAGGTGAGGATGCTAGAATTTTTATCTCGCCCTGAAAGTCAGGATCTAACACTCCTGGGTGACATTGAGTCCCTGCAAGGCAGCACTACTTCGACCTAGGATAATGTCCATTATCCCTTCAGGAAGGGGGCCCTGAACTGGAGTATGCAGGGCCTGGACCCCCATAGTAGGTGTCAATACTGTGTAGGTGGAGGTACAGAGGTCCAGTCCTGCACTTCCCTTTGTTCCCTTGCAGAGAGAAGTGATTGAGGTGAGCTTTGAGGCAGATAATGAATTTGAGCCACTTGGCCTACCCCAGCAGTCAGGTCTGCCCCATACAGTAGATTCGGGGCCTGGGGCGGGCCCCTCCTCCTATTTCCCTGAATCGGATTCCCTTGATTATCTGTTTTAGAACAACATTCATTAATCCAATGATCCCCCTTTTTAGATAAAGGACATAAACCGGGAGCCCTTTTTTGTGCTACAACTTGATTAGCAAGGGAGTTATTCTGGTGCAGCAGAGGGCATTGCTGCTTCATATGCCTGGGCTGGTTGCAATGGAAACACCTGTTTTGTTTTGCACTTGTAAGAGGATTTTGTCCAATTAGGGCCGTGGCAATGATTGCACCTGTGATAGATGAGCTGCCAATATCTCTGCAAATTTTTATGTATGAATTTAAATCCCTATGTTTATGGGGGCTTATAGCCTCCTGACACCATTTATTGGCATTTGTAAAGGCTAGATATTTAACAAATGGAGCAGCCTGATCTGTGTCGCCGAATATATTCCCAGCGACCTGTAGAAGGTGAGCCACAAAAGAGCTGAAAGGCTCATCAGGTCCCTGAATAATTTTTGGTAATTGCCCATGTAGGTCCTGCTTTGAAGGAATTGATCCCCATGCTTTTCTGGCACAGGCAGCAATCTGGGCGTACACCCCAGGGTCACAAAGCAGCTGTGATTGAGTTTCTGCAAATTGTCCCTCCCCAGTTAATATATCAATATTTCTTTGAGGGAAGCCTGCTTGGGCATTTTCGTGAGCAACATCAAAACAATTCTCATGGTAAAAAGCCTTCCACAGCAAATAATCCCAGGGTTCTAACGTAGCCTTGCAAACTGTTTTCCAATCCTTAGGAACAAGATTCTCATCCACTAGAGAGTCTATCATTGCCTTAGTAAAGGGTGCTTGAGGACCATACTGATGAACAGCCTCCTTAAGATTTTTAATGTCTTTAAAGTCAAGAGGCTGATACTGACGCATTTTCTTTTCCACGCCATCTTCTACCTCTATTACAGGGAGATTGAGTCTATCCCTCCTGTGCACCAGAGGGTCTCTTAACTCAAGTTTTATATTCTCCAATTGCTCCTGTAGTTCCTTCAAGAGGGAGGAAACACCAGGACCATGGGGAGGAGCTGTAGCATTCAGAAAGGGGTTGGAGGATCAAGAATATGGGAGTACCGGATATTCAGTATCCGCTAAAGCTGGCTCTTCATAAGAACCAACAGATTCCTTTTTCTGCACCTCATTAAGTGATTCTGCAGAGTCCTGAGTAGCCTCTCTTGGCAAAGCATTTAGAGAATGCAAAGCATCACTCACTAATTTCCATATGAACATAGTGGTTAGGAGAAAGACAATAAAAGACCCAGCAGTTTCTACTTTAATGCCTATGTCTTGAGCTTACAATATTTTGCCTATGTCCATTACCTTTTGAGCCTTAGAGCCTTCAGATCCCACATATCTTAAAATAATCCTTATTCCTAAAATAATCCTAATTCTTAAAAAAAAAAATCACAATTCCCCCTCTCTACTTACCTCTGGCCAGAGTGTTTTCCAGGGGGTCCCTCAGAGTGTCCATCATACTCAGGTCCCTGTTCAGGCACCACTTGTCCTGGTCCAGCCGGGTTCTGACCTGAGGGACGGGCTGGGGATGAGAAAAACCACAGGCCAGAGACCCAAAATGGTCTTTCTTTATCCAAGCTTTACTTGTCTTTTTTATATCCATGCTTTACTTCTCTCTTTCAAGGCAACGTAAATGTCTTAGTCTATTTGTCCATTTGTGCTGCTATGATAAAATACCTAACATTGAGTGATCTCTAACAAGTCAAGGCAACGCTGCAAGACTGCACTCCAGAACAAACATGGACAGCAATTCCTCACAGTTCTGAAGGCTGGGAAGTTCAGGATCAAAGCATAGGCAGGTTCAGCTGCTGGCAAGAGCTCATCTTCCAAAGGAGCAGGGACACCACATCCAGCAGAAAAGTGTGAGCTCTCTCAACCAAAGGAAGAGCTCTCCCATGCTGGCTGGAGTCTCTTTTTTAAAGGCCTTCACCCCGCCCCCTCGAGGCCTCTCTACATTAGCTTGTTCATTGCCACACCTGAATTTTGGAGGCACACATTTTACCAATAAGCCTCTACGTGCGTGCGCCTTTTGAAGGATCTAGAATAATTGGCAGGTGATACCAATGCGAAACATCTGAAGCCCTTGTCAACACCCTGTTTTTCAAGCTTAACAATACACAATCAGCAGCCTTTCCTGAAGGAGCTTATGCAAGATCCAGGGCACCTGATAAAGTAAAGGTCAGACCCCAACAGTAAGTAAATTTGGTTAGAGAGAGCAAAAGAGTAAAGATGCATAAAGTAGAATCAGCATTTGAAAAGTAAAAGTGTTGTGTGAACTGGCAGATTTGGGAAGCTAAAGATTTGGGAAACTAAAAATGTCAAAAAAGTTAAATGCATAGAGAAAAAAATACAGTTGTGTTTCCATGCTAATAGCCCCTTAAAGACAATCTATAAATTATTACTCAGTTTAGATTCAAAAAGCTTAAAAATTAATATTGTATTCTTATGATAATTAACTCTTTGCTTTATATATACAGATTAGTACATTGTTGGGTAGGATTTATAGACTGCTTACACAGTGTGTGGTGTGTTCATGAAAATGCATGAATTTAGATGTGATCCTGGATATTGGATTAAAC
>PVKS010035961.1:0-19727 GCA_004027875.1 Aplodontia rufa | reverse complement strand
GTAAAGTTTCCACTGAAGGAACGCATTTGGCTTGTTTCTATGTCTGCATGAATTCATGTCCAACTCTGGCCATGACTGCAGGTTCCATTTTGTACAATTTTCAAATGCAGATTATCTCGGGCATGAATAAAGAGTCCATATTGCTTCAAAACTAGCAACAACCCAAATGTGGTCACTTTGCTCTTTCATCTATTACGAGGCAGAACATAACATTCATCCACCGCCCGATTTTCATCATCTTGCAAAAAAATCCTGTGGAAAGCAGCTATGCTAATTGAGCTAAAAAATAAAATAAGTGTCTTACTTTGCCCAGTTCGTTCCGTGAGTATAAAGGATTTAGTGAGCATTTTGTCAACTGAAAAACGAACTGCACACACACGGACCTGTAAAAATGAATTTCTGCATAGCTTCAATTAATTTACTCTTTCAAATACTTAGGAGTTAGTAGTTTGTTCAATCATTTAATGTCTGATCTCATTAAAAAAGGTCAGATTAATGACATTGATATGGTTACGGAGAAAAATAATAATCCCAAAACACTTTATTTCAAAACTTTCTTAAACTACGTGTATACCTGTGGCCAATAGGCAAATACCTGCTTCAAGTTAAATCAGAACACAGAAAAATTTAACTAATCACATTTTTTATTAATTTAAAATCTACACTACAGGGCTGGAGCACTGGCTCATTGGTTATGGTGCTTACCTGGCCTGTGTGAAGACCTGAGTTCAAACTCAAGCACCACGTATGCAGCAAAGTGTTGGAGCAACAAAAGCCACATGAAAACTAGATGAAATTGATTCTTCCTTTCTCTTTCTCTCTCTCTCTCTCTCTCTTTTAAATATACACTAGAGATATTCCATTTTATTTTAAATTTTGGAAATGAAACTCAAGGGTCTGCAGCATTATTAGAAGTTGTTCAGGGATGCAATCTCTTTTTTCATATCTCAGAGTTTTTTTATCTGTTGTACAAATCTCATTTTCTTAGTGATGTGTTAGAGTTACTTTGACGAAAGTATTGACCTGACTGTTTAGACTCCAGTATTCCAATAATAACCCAATTAGAACTCAGCCATCTTCATGAATCTGCATCATTTATCTCCAGTTATAACGTAAGGGTAATGAATGAACTTATTTCAAAGGTAAACTACATTGTCCAAATCGTATTATCTGAGATACATTTGTTTGATTTGGGCAATGTACTTTTCCAATACCAACAGGATTCTGACGTTGACATTAACGTGAAACCAAACTCCCCGTGGGTGCAACCCTGTGTGAAATGTGAATTCAAAGGGCCTAATTGATCTAAAATATACAAGCATAATGGACTAGACTTAAATGATTTGGAGCTACTTTCATGGAATACATCACCATCACTTTTCTGTGTTTTCTACTACTCAGTGATAAGCCCTCCATAGATTACGGTACAGTACTTGTAAACTCCAAGTTTCTTCAGGCCTCTCAATACAAAGTGGTCCCCTTCAGGGTTTTGCCAATAAAAAGTCAGCTGCCTTCCTACTCCAAGGAAGAAATTTCTTCTTATAGAAAAACAGGCTTTTGTAAGTTAGTAGAGATTAGAAAAGCTCACTGAGGAGCTAAGTCACATTTTTAAAATCTCAGGGATTCTTCTGGGAGCACCTGCTCACCTGACTTAGCAACTCATAGAGGCTCCCCTGGTGCCCACGTCTGTCAGCTCGAGCCCTCCAGAAACAGAAACTTACCTGCCATCCTGCCATGAAAATATCTCACCTTCAACTTTTATCTGATGAAGTATTTTCTCAGTGATATCACATAGTGTATAGGATAGGAAAGAAGGATATTGAATCAACAGTGGAAAATCCACCCCAAGCACTCTCAGTATGATATGCACGTGGTATAGAAAAATCTGAGATTTCTATCTCAACAGGTCTGAGGCAAATCTAACAAAAGTTGAATGTGTTACCAGATATGGGGGCACAACAGCAAAAAATAAACTGGTGTCTCAACAAAATGTGGTAAACTTTACGCACCTAATAAGAGGGCAGTAAAATATATAAGGCAAACTTGAAAGGTAATATGAAAAGAAAAATAAATTTGTGTATGTTAATAATATTTTTCAGTAATTATAAATGGTGTTTTTTAAAAACATTCAGTCTTTTAAATGATATACCAACAAGCTGGATTTAACGGACACATATAGAAGAACTCACTAGGAAAGAATAAGCATTTCAGCTCCATAATGATTTCTCATGAAGGATCAAGAAGCTTTCTTGATTATCACATTCATTTTTTTAATATTATTACATTCTTAATTACAACCCCCAAGCCTAGACCCCTCACATCTTCAACCCCTCTCACCAATAATTGGCCTCCAGATATTTTCTGACCTTTCCAAAAAGTTGGAAATGCAAATCAAGATTTCTATGAAGATTTATTCTGGAATCTTCAAACCATATCTATTTTCTTTCTTCACATTTGAACTTTTAATCCATTTATACCCTAGATATATCAATGTCACTGTAAGTATTAAGACAGTAGCTTTATTTTTCCTGAATAGTTGATTTCTCAAGCTCTACACTAAACTGACTAAGGAAATTCTTTGATTCACTCTAGTGTACTTTTCAAACACAAAGTACGTTCAGTTGTTTCTAATCCATTTTAGAAGATTTTTTTGCATGGACAAATCAACACTCATTCTTAGGGGTACATTTCAAACATTTCAAAGTCTTTTCACTTGAGTGATCTGCACTCAGCAATTATTAATGGATTGACATTTTGCCTGTGGACACCAACTGAGATCATACTTAAATGTGTCATCTAATTTAAAAATGAGGAAGCATTATAAACTAATTTCTCATTTCCCAGGGCAAGTGAAACCAAGTCCCTCCCTCATCCACTCTTTTTTTTAAACTTGAGTTGTAATCTTATAATTGATTAACATATTTTAGGGATTTCATTTTGGATAGAGATTTAATGGTGTCCCAGGGTGATATTTCTGGGGATGAGAGGATTTTTATTTGATAATAGCCCTTCTGTATTGATGAGCTCAAGTTTCTTCATCAATAAGACAGCCTTACTTTATAAAGTTGTTTATGCAAAATGATTAATTCACTTAATTCATTTAAAAATAAGATATTCTCAATAAAATAAACAGACATGAATATTTGATACACAACATATCTTCAAACCTTAAAATTATCTTTTTCTTTTAATTATCTTCTATGTGCATTAAGAAATAATCTATTAATAAAGAGAATGCAGCTTTAATTCACTTTGTGTGTCTCTGTGTGTGTGTCTGGATGTGTGAGTGTGTGCCTGTGTGTGTACTGATTTGTGACTATTATATGTTTTGGAGAATTTCAACTGAATATGAAAACAATTGCAAGTGAGAGAGCTGTAGATCACATTTTTGAATGGAAGATGTGTTGTTGAGAAGAATCCAAATGTTTACATCTTGACGAATAAAAATGAGTGGAAAAGTGAAAAAGAATTTTCAATGGGCACTTGCAAGAATACAGATCCAGCCCAGCCACATGGCTTTATGGTGAGCAAAGTTGTTTAGTCATGAAAGGTAAGGTTGTTGAAATTCTCAGGTGGTGATCAGTCAGAACTCACCAGAAATAACCAAGGAATGCCTTTGGAATATTACCTGGGGCCATCATAAACATTTTGGACTGGACAACCAGGTAACCTAAGAAGTAGTGATAGATAGTACATAATGTTCAACTTTTAAATTAAAATAGTGTTAGCACTTTAAAATTGAACCAATAGAATGACAGTTGACCTAGCAGGTATGGTTATCAGTTATGTTGAAGAAATTGAAGTGAGTGTTACAGTTAAGTGTGAGATATCCCCTGAAAGCTAATGTGTGAGACAATGCAAGAGAGCTTAGAAGGGAAATAATTGAGTTATGAGACTTAATTCAATCACTGGATTGATCCACATTGTGTTATCTGGATCATGGCTGTAGGCAGGTAGGATGTGGTAGAGGAGGTGGTCACTGGGCTGTGCCTTTGGTGTTCATATTTTGTCCCTGGTCATCAAAATTCTCTCTGTTTCCTGCTGTCAGGTACTGAGAGTTATAACCTGATAGTGGATTAACCACTTGCATGGACTAACTGGGTGGGACTAGGCAGGTGGGGTGTAGCTGGAGGAGAAGGTCACTGGGATGTGCCTTTGAGGACTATACCCTGTCCCTGGCTTCTCTTTCTCTCTCTCTGCTTCCTGGTACCAGATCCTGAGAGCTGTAACCTGATAGTGGATTAATCCACTTGCATGGATTTACTGGGTTGGGAGTAGGCAGGTGGGGTATAGCTGGAGGAGGAGGTCACTGGGCTGTGCCTTTGGGACTTCTATTTTGTCCCTGGTGAGTAGAGCTCTCTCTGCTTCCTGGTACCAGATCCTGAGCTGCTCTCCTCCTCACCCTTCCACCATGATGTTTTTCTCATCTTAGACCCAGAGCTATGGAGTTGGCCAACCATGGACTGAGCTTCTGAAACCATGAGATGAAATGAACTTTTCCTCATCTCAATTTGTTCTTGGTAGGCTGGGCATGGTGGCACATGCCTGTAATTTCAGTGAATTGGGAGGCTGAGACAGGAGGATTACAAGTTCAAAGCCAACCTCAGCAATAAAGAAGCAAAGGAATTTTTCACATGCAGTGTGAGAATGGGAATAGATCTCTCTCCCTTCAGAAAGTGTGAGCTAGGCAGTTACTACACAGATTTTGCAAAGGGATAAGGTATGCACTTTTTGCTCCCTCTTTTTCTGGGCAAGAGGCTTGTCTTGGGACTGGGTCTTATTTTAGTCTTGGCTATGTGTGTGCCTGCAATTCACCTGCAATAGTAGGTGCCACAAACGGTGATAGAAATTACATCTTGAGTGGTTGAAGAAATGCACTCATCAGGGTTAACAGAAATGAAAAACGATAGACATTCACAGAACAGTGGCTTCTGCATGGTGCTTATGGCTTGGGGAGGACATCAGCTGGTGGATAACTGGCTGTGTGCTTATTATATTATACTTTTCTCCTTATCTTAACATGCAGTCCTTCTACTTATACTAAAATACTCACTCTAAAGCAGTCCCTCGGGTGACCTCTGATAGCAGCCTCATGCAACTCTTGCTCAACACATTTCTTGATCGCATCCAAAGGCCAAGTGACAGACAGGTCTGTGGAGGTGGCAGGCTTGCGTGAGTGTGCTCCATGACGTGCGTCACTTGGGACACAATTGCATGCATTTCTGCAACCTTCTGTCTGTGGTTGATGGACATAGCAGTGTAACTGTGGAAATGTATGCTTTTAATCCGTGCATTGGTGGTTTTGTAGGGCAAACAGAAAGCACAACAACTTTGACCTCCAACACCCATCTGATCATTCATAGTAGCGAAAGCCAAGTGATGTTTTATGGCAGTTTCTACACATTTCCTTTTAAACCTGCATACAGGTCAGGATATTTTAAAAAACACCTTGATGATCCAAAAACTGTGGTACATTTATACCATGGAATTTTACACAGCAATTAGAAAGAATGATATTGCAGCCTTTGAAGGTAAATGGATGGCTATGGAAGAAATTATGCTGAGTAAAATCAGCTTAACCCAGAGAACTAAGGGTCGAATGTCTCCATTCATCTGTGGAGGTTGGGACTAGACCCTGGCCAGTGAGAAAGTTGGTCTATTATCATGTGTTAAATCCAGATAAGATGTAATGCTATACAACATAATCCTTTTTTAGAGATATTGTGGGAAGGCAAAGGGAGGGATAAAGGTGGGTAATTGGGGGGACACTCCTGGGGGTAATTTTAATATCCAGAATGTATGCACATTTGATATTATTTTGTTAAAAACTTGTATGGGTGTTCAAAAATAAAAACAACACCTTGATGTACATACTCACGTGTTTAGAGTTTAAGCATTTTTTCCCCTATATTCACCTATTTTTTTTTTAAAGAGAGACGGACAGTAAAAAAAGAGAGAGAAACAATCAATTCTATTTAGTTTTTCTGGGGCCTTCATTGCTCCAAATCTTCATTATGTAGGTGTTGCTGGGGTTCAAACTCACATACTTGCCCATGCCAGGCAAGCGCCGTAACTGCTGAGCTCCAGGCCTTCCCATAATTTTTTAAACCAAGGGGAAAGCAATATCATCAACACATATTTTAATAGCTCATATCACTGCAAGGTTAAAAAATACAAATAGGTTTTTCATCTGTTTATATATAGCTAGTTTTGAAATCCTCACAGTCGAAAGATCCTCTGTTGTTATTGATAACAGCACAAAGAGAGTCTTGGATTGTCATTTCACTCAAAAGAGAGTGTTAGTCAAGGGAAAATGCACAGGTCAGGCTTAAAATATTCCAAAGCAGCTTCTGAAATGTTAGTCTATCAAAAACGTAGGCATCATTATTAGAAAGGGCAGTAAAATGCTCCTTCCTGTTCAGTTGACTCAGTGCCAATGAAGAGCTATGTGTCAATATTGACTAATTGATTATGCATGAGCACACAAATTAACATAGAGTCACGCCTTGCACAGTGGTAAGTGCCTATAATCCCAGTGACTCAAGAGGCTGAGGCTGGAGGATTGCAAGTTCAAAGCCAGCCTCAGCAACTCAGTGAGGCCCTGAGCAACTTGCTGACATGCATGTGTGTGTGTGTGCGTGTGCGCGCATGTGTGTGTAGAGAGAGAGAGAGAAAGTGAAAGAGAGGGAGAGTGAGGGGGAAAATATAGAAGAGTCAAGACACTGGGGTATGCGTGATGTGGGGGTGATTCTGCATCAGGACCAGGGCAATGTCATATCATTACTACAGATGCATTTATGATTGTTCAACACAACTCCTCAAGGAAATTTTTAAAAATTAAATAAATAAATATGGAAAATATCCACTTTCAAAAAACATTAAAAGAGAGAGAAAGGGACCCTGTTTCAAAGTAAAAAAAAAAATTTAAATGGCTCGACATGTGGCTTAGTGGTAGAGTCTGTTTCTAACATAAATTCTAGGTTCAACACCCAACATTACCCCCCCAAAAAAAAGTGTTCTAATTTTATAATTCTTATAATCTATGCTGGCTGTGATATTTTCCTTATAATAGCCCAATGTATTGGCAATTATTCCAGGCACTTGATGATATTCCCAGAGTTGTTAGTAGAAAAGTGATATTTCACAAAGGAGGAGGGTTAATATAGTACATGATTTTTGTTGTTGTAGGGGAAGGAGACACCATGGTTTGAACCCAGGGCATTTAACCACTGAGCCACATCCCCAGTCCTTTTTATTTATTTATTTATTATTATGTTGAGACAGGGTCATCCTAGGGTCTTGCTTAGGGCCTCGCTAAATTTCTGAGAGTGGCCTCCAACTTGTGATCCTCTTGCCTCAGCCTCCTGAGTCTCTAGAATGACAAGGGTCCTGCATATTGCTATTCTGGGAAAAGATCAAAATTGAAAATGTGCTGTACATCATCTCTCCAAAGCGTCTGGCATATTCCTCGTCCTAAAGTTGGAAAATCCTAATTGCAAACTTAGTAGGTGAGGGATCTTCATCTCTGTGACATTCATAATGCAAATGAGAAATGTCAGCTTGTGCCACAAATGCACACTGCTCACCAGGATTTCCAAAATAGAAAATGTGGTCTTTCTTCAAACAAATTGTATGCTGGGATTATAATGAAATTATAAAAAAAATGACCCACACCACATATCTCCCTTTTGTGCTGTTAGTATATAAGATGCTTCCTAGAAAACAGGGTAAGAACATTAACATGAACTACAAGAAAAACAAAATGGTAATACCTGAGTTCTCCACTCATTTGTGTCATTCCTAGCTTCTTAAGATGAATCTCTGAGCACTGGACATCAGGATGCACTGTATTTGGAGATGGGTCTTTAAAGAGTGATGGAGGTACAGTGAGGTCCCCAGGGTGGCCCTGACCCAACAGGACAGGGTTCTCACGAGAAGAGGTGGTGAGGACACAGATGCACTCAGATGGACGACCCTGTGAGGACACAGGGAGAAAACAGCGTCTGCCGGCCTAGGAGAAAGACTTCAGGCACAGCCAATCTCATCTAGCCTCCACCTCAGGCCTCCATCTTCCAAAACTAATACACGGAGGATCCATCCTGACTCTCCCACCTCCTGGGACTCCAGGTGTCACACCTTTCTGCCTCTCTCAGCTCCTGGGCCTCCAAGCCTCCGTGGGCTGGTAGCCTCATCACGCCAGTCTCTGCCTCCATCTCCTCCTCTGTGTTTGTAACTTCTCTTCTGTCCTTGTGAGGACAATGGCATTGCATTGAGGGCCACCCTGCTCCAGGAGGAGCTCAGCTTAGAATCCTGCACTAATTCCATCTGCAGAGACCCTGATTCTACACAAGGTCCATGCACAGCTTCTGAGGTCAAGATGTGGACAGGAACAGTTGCTCACCATTGTGTCCAGCTGCCTCCACAGCCTCCAGGGAGGTTCCTTCCTGCTTCTCCCAGCTCCTGGACCTGCAGACCTCCCTAGGCTGATAGCCCTGTCACTCTAGTCTCTGCCTCCATGTCCACGTGGACTCTTGCTCTGTGTTTGTTGTCTTCTTTTCTGTCCTTGTGAGGACGCTGGCATTGCATTGAGGACCACCCTGCTGCAGGAGGAGCTCAGCTCAGGATCCTCAGGAAGACATTGCTGTGTGTACACTCGGACCTTGGACTTGCAACACTGGGAGGGACTAGATCTCTGCTGCTTAAGTCCACCGAGTGTGGCTCTTCTTTATAGCAGCCACGGTAAATAATTTTATATAATACTTGGGAAAGTGCCTCATACACAGCTCCTTCCTTTTGATAAGCATTACTCATGGGAGTTCTGTTCTGCATATTACGTAAGCAGAAGGAATGAATGAAGATTACGCCACTGGTCCTAAGGTAAGACCATCATTCCCTGTACATGGGGACAGCTTCCAGGCTCCCGTGCAGTCACCCCCCAAACCATGGAGGCTCAAGTCTCTTATATAAGAGAATATAGAATTTGCATACAATATCTTTGCTTCCCCATTTTATTTCTCTAAAATGCCTATAATACCTAATGCAGTGCGAATTATTCATGAATACTCAGTATGCGCTATTGATTAATGAATAAAGACCAGAAAATTTGCGATGCAAATACAGTGCGTTCCTTTGTGAACAGTTGTGTTTGCAGCGTTCTAGCTTGCCCAGTGCACATGAAAGCAAGTGGACAGTGACTGATTCGTGGCTTACAGGTCAACATGACCAGCAAAGCCATGTGCATATACTCAGTGTTTGAACAATAAGGGTCAATTTCCTGTGTAGAGAGCTTCATTGGGAAATGGATTGGATGCTCAAAGATTTAAAAATCTGGCACTAGATGTGTAATTATCTTGGTATGCAGAGGAAATCTCAATATTGAAAGGTATGGCTTTCCAATGGTACTGAAATTACCCTGAATTTATTTTCATGGCATTCAGTGGAACCCAGATGGCTTGGGGGACAAGGACATGGCAGAGGAGGGAGGGATGGCTGTAGGCTCTCTGGACACTTTGATCTGATGCCAGAAACTGTAGAGTGATAAAGACATTTTTCTTACTTCCAGTAGACTACTGAGAGGCATGTACTCATAAAAACTCTGCTCGCACTCTGAATGTGTCTGTCACTCACATGCCTGACACACTGAACATCTTGATTGCATATTAAGGAGGGCACGTATCCTCTTCAGCTATTCCACTCCCCATTTCTCTCTCAGGAATAAATATATGCTTCACCTAGAGTCAACCAAACCCACTAGACTGCAAACCGTAGTGTTAAACCTTAATAAATAGAATGCACTTCTGAGCATCTTGGAGCAGTAAGACCCCATGTGTTTGTGTGGTTTCAAGATCATTAGAAATACTGAAGATACTCTTGAAAATGTCTGTGGGTCAACGAAAGCATTGCTAACACACAGCCTGACAGAAGTGGGTTTGTGATCTGCAGAGGGTTGTTGATTGCCCTGCGTGGTGATAGACTGAGCATGTGTGCCTTAGAGATTCAATGGCTTAGCAGCAGGGCTCATGTTCAATGGCACCAACAGTCACTCAGATTAAGCATGCTTGCTGGAATCTAAAGGATTCGTTGAACTTTCTTGGGGAGGCCACCCCACCATCCAGAAGTGTGTTTTAGCAAGGAACTTTGCATTTATGATGGATGCAAAAATTAGAATTAAGACCCAAAGCCAAACCAAAAGTTCTCTGACCAAGTCATCTTGGGTTCATTAGACAAAATACAGGACATTCCCTACAGGAAGTGAAGAGTGCCCTAAATACATAAATTACTTTATGCATAGATTGCTCCTGCCCTTTCTTTCCCTTCTTCTCCATGTTTCCAGTTTCATGAGCCCTCCAAAATTCTGTTGTTCTGCAGATTCTCAAGACAGGGTTCAAAAACTAAGAATTCGCCCTGGTGCGTTGTTGACAACTCTTAGTACTTTGTTTGATGAGTTCCTGCAATGTTTAGGGATGGAAGCTGGATTCTGCAGAAATAGAGGGGAACTATCACGGAAATATTAATGAATGAGCTTTTAAAGTGGAATTGGAGGTCAGCGGATAGTTGGCTTACGATAATATATCTTCCTTTCTAAAATTTCATTGGTTACATGATGAAGGAATGGAGTTTGATGAAACTGAGATATATTTTCACATCAACAGGAAGAAAAAATGCAACTTAAACATATTTATTTTTATTTTTATGTGTATGTAAGCTTTTATAAAAAGAGATTATAGCATACAACACTGATGAGAGCCTTTCTTTAATGACTATGTTTTCTTTTTTCTGTTTTATGTTTGTTTTTTAAGAGAGAGAGGAGCAGCAAAAGAAGAAAGAAAGGGAGAATTAGCTTTATCAGTTTTCTGTGTAAGGGGGCTTTCACTGCAGCAACACTTTGTTGTATATGCGGTGCTGGGTTTGAAGCCCGGGTCCTCACACATGCCAGGCAAGTGCCGAACCTGCCGAGCCACTGCTCCAGCTGCTAATGACCATATTTTGATTGCCTTATTCTTTGTGCCATTTCCTCATTTTTATAGTGTTTGACCTTCAAGTGCTTGTATTATTTCAAAATACAATACAAATTATACAAAATACAATAAAACAAAATAAAAACGAAATACTCAAATTACTTTCCAAAAGTGCAGCTCACCGTTTGATACAATTTCATCAAATCGTTTAGTTTGTTGAATAGCTTCACAGAGAGTCACTTTGGAAAATCAGCTCAATTTTAGAAAGCCTTTTGCACAATCCTCTGTCTTGCAACTCAGCTTGTGTCCTAGCTCCTAATTGGAATGAAACTCTGGTTGGTTTTCCTGTTCATTGGGTTTTAGTGCTCACTACAAATCATTGAAACAATCGGGCAGGAGGGAATAGAAATTCTCTATTACACATGTTTACTTAAACGTCATTACCTTTACATTATATGAAAGACAAGCGCCAGAGTGATTTTGCCACACAATTCCCCTATGATATCCACCCTATCGACTGACATTTAAATTTGTTCAGGTTGTGCTTAAAGCAGGAGAGGAGAAGAATCAACCATTGTGCAATCTGAGAATTTGCACTGGGGCTGTCCAGCTGGGAAACACAGGGGCTCTGTGGATGAAGCAGGAAGTCACAACATTGAGACAGTTAGTTCTGAGGAGAGCTGATGGTAGAGTCGTTGACCAATAGAGGAGAGTTGGGCTTTGTGCTGCATTTGGTCATGAGCGTTCATGATGACTCTTGTCAAATTCAGGGTGGGTGCAGGAACCTCACAATAAATAAAGGACTCATTTTGCGTGACGTAGTTGAGCTGTCAATCAAAAAACAGGATAAGCACAATTCAGCAGAAAGTATGGGAGATTCCCTGCAGAATTTCTCAAACTGAGCCCTATTAGAATTGGGGTCCTGATGATACCTGGTGGAGGCTCCTTGTGTACGAAGGGACACTTATCCACACCCTCGACCTCTACCCGTGAGGTAGCACCAGGATTGATTGATGCATTCATTGATTGATTTTTGATACTGGGGTTTGAACCCAGGGGTGCTGATTCACTGAATCACATCTCCAATCCTTTTATTTTGAGACATGTCTCACTGAGTTGCTTAGAGTATCTGTAAGTTTCCAAGGCTGGCTTTGAACTTACCATCCTCCTACCTCAGCCTCTGAAGCTGCTGGGAACCGGACTTATTTTGGACACAGTGTTTACTCAAAAGTCAATCTATTTGTCCTTAGTTGTGTTTAATCCACTATTTTCTATAGCCTGTACCTCATATATTCATGCATATGTATTGAGACACCTTGTAAATTTGAAACTCATATATTCATGTTTTAGTCACAATGCTAAATATATGAGAGGTTTCTTTCTAATGAATTGAAACCTTCATGGGCTTACCCATTGTTACGGACTGCACTGTATCTGCCCTTCAATGCAAAAAAATAAATAAACACTTCTGCTGAAATCCTAACGTGCAGTGTGACTGTATTTGGAGCGTGGTCTATTAGGGAGTTAATGGAGTCACAGTGAAGTCCCTAGGGTGGTCCTGACCCAACCGGACTGAGTCCTTATAAGAAGGGGAGGTGAGAACGCCAGCACACGCAGAGGTACAACCCTGTAAGGACAGAGGGAGAAGAAGGCAACTACATGCCCAGGAGACAGGTCTCAGGAAGAGCCAGCCCTGCCCAGCCTCCACTTTGGGCCTCCAGCTTCCAGGACTGGAGGACAATAAATGCCTATTGTTCAAGTCTCTGATCCTGCTATTTTGCTATGGCAGACTTACCCATGCTCCACATTAACAATGCTCTTTGATAAATAATCGTGCCATTGAGGCTCTTTGGAATAACAGAGAACAAACTAGCATATACGCCTGTGTGTATATGTATATAAATATGTATGTGAATACGTATACACATAGATATATATCTCCACACATAGATTTGTAGTCAAACATCTACCAATGCACTATCTCTTTATGGAATGGATAAAGCTTAGGGATGAAAAACTACTACGTTTCTTGCTATGTGAAATCCGAATCTTTCCAAGTAGATTCGTGAGCCCATCAGGCATTTCACGACTTCTTTTTGCATTGACAACGGTGACTGTATTTGCACCGATCCTGATCGCAATTATTCACAGCAGAGCTGCTGTGTTTGCCACTCTTTATTCATCCTGCTTAGATTGGGTTCTGTCTTTAGGTGGTTAATTTTAAACTCAGCTGACAGGTGCCAGACTGTCATATTTCAACAGCATCATAGAGAAAGACTTGAGCTAAATGTGGACGTAGAGGCTGCCCGGATTCACTTGCTTCTTACGGTTCTGAATTCTGCCTGTAAACGGCTTAGCAAACAAACGGGTATGTGTGATGAGTGTTTCATTTGTATGTCAGTTGCTTGGTACAGACATTCAATAGGGAATTCTTCTCACCCTGCAATGTTTGAGCATCAGGAAAAAAAAAATCAAGATTTCAAGGAAAAGTTACATAGTATTCAGTATATAGTATTTACTTTATAAGCAAACGTATCACATTCCAAAACCACACCATGTTAAATATTATAAACTACTCTATATAAATCAATATTGCAGGTATTTTAAATAATTTATTATTAGCTATGAGATTAATATTATTATAGTTAGAACTTCCATACTCTCAAAATTCACAATATAAAATGTTCCAAATTTTAAAACTTTTTCTTTTGGTAAGCTTATTTTGAAGCTGTGACCAAAAGAACTGAGAAGAACAATTTTAGGAGGAAAACTTTGTGTGGGGCTCATGCTTTGAGAAGTCTCAGTCCATGGTTGGCCAAATCCACAGCTCTGGGTCCAAGATGAACAGAACTTCGTGGTGGAAGGGCATGGAGGAGGAGAGCAGCTCAGGACCGGGCATCAGGAAGCAGAGAGATATAGTCGCCAAAGACACAGCCCAATCACCAACTCCTCCAGCCACACCCACTTGCTTACAGTCATCACCCAGTTAGTCCATGCAAGTGGATTAATCCACTGATTGAGTTACACCTCTTAGGACCTGGCACCAGGAAACAGAGAGAGCTCTGCTCACCAGGGACAAAATATAAACCCTGAAGGCACAGCCCAGTGACTTTCTCCTACAGCCACATCCCACCTACCTCCAGTCATCACCCAGTTAATCCATACAAGTGGATTAATCCACTGATTGGGTTACACCTCTGAGGATCTGGCACCAGGAAGCAGAGAGAGAAAGAGAAGCCAGGGACAGAACATAGTCCCCAAAGGTACAGCCCAGTGACTACTTCCTCCACCATACCCACCTGCCTGCAGTTGCCAACCAGTTAGTCCATGCAAGTGGATTAATCCACTATTAGGTTACAGCTCTCATAACCCAATCTTTTCACCTATGAATCCTCTTAGACTGTCTCACACATGAGATTTTGGGGGACACCTCACATCTAAACCATCACACTGCTTGCTAACACAAATAGAAAATTGCATATGATAAAACTTGATTTCATGCATAAAGTTCTTTAAAATATATTAAATTACCTTCAGGTTATGTGTGTATAATGTACATGAAACAGATTATTTTTTGTAAAGACTTGGGTTCTATCCCCATGGGATTATATATTGAAATTTATTGATTTTTTTTGCATATAAGGTCTTAAGTACATGCAAAAGTTTCAAATTTTTAAAGAGAAAATTCAAAGCACTTCTGGTCCCAAGCATTTTGATAAAGGATATTGGATCAGTATCACAGTAGAGAAAATTAATTTCCAAGTCATAATCCTAGTAATTATCCTATTTGCAACCATAACGTGTGAATGAGGAATCTAACAAGTAGTTATAAAAATCAATGCTTTTTTAATAGCTATAAGATACAAAGTCAAGACAATTGCATTATTAAAGGGAAAAATTATTCTGATTCATATATGCTTTTGATAAAGATATACAATGTTTTTCTCAGCAACATCACAGATAATAACACAATGTTGACAATTTTGGAAAATGTGCAGAAACCAATTTAACGTTCATTAAATAGCGTGGATTGGAAGCACACACTAGATTTTGCATTTTGTGCATGAGCATTTACTCTATAGAAATACGTGTTAATGCAAGTTTTCAAAGAAGTGCATGAAATTTAATCTCATTCTCCTCCCCTTCTGTGGAAAGATATCATAGGGAACCTCACACTGAAGTAAAAAATTTGAATGGTGGAAACAGCATAATCAATTAAGTGATCTTGAAATTAATGCTTGGTTTGAATTGAGGCCACCAGAGTAGACGGTGAAAGTCTTAACTAGGCTGCTGTTCTGGGCACCTTGAAGATCACCCTTGGCTTTGAAAGTATGTGTTTTTATCAGCTTTTTTGCCACTGTGACCAAAAGGACCTAATAAGAATAACTAGGGGAGGGAAGGGTTGTTTGGGGGCTCACAGTTTCAGGGATCTCAATCCATAGGGGGCGATTCCGTACTTTAGGGCTCAACATGAGGCAAATCATCATGGCGGAAGTGTGGGGTGGAGGAAGTGTCTGAGAGCATCGCACCAAGAAGCTGAGAGAGATCTCTGCTCAACAAGGACTCCACACAGAAGCCAAAGCCTCCAGGGCCCTGTCCTCTAGCCACACCCTACCTGCCTACAGTTACCACCAAGTGAATCCCTATTGTGGAATTAATTCACTGATCAGCTTAAGGTTTTTCGTAACCCAATCCCTTCACCTCTAAACTTTCCTGCATTGTCTCACACATGAAATTTGGGAGATCACCTCCCATCTAATCCATAATGATGTGTTAAAAGACACACAGGATGCCATTTTAGTCATAGCGATAGTTGATATTCAGTGAAAGAAGCTAGAATATAATCAGTGAAAGAAAAAATGTGTAGGACAGTGTCCGGGAAACCCCAGAAATCAGTTGTCCTTATGTGGAATGTTATGTGAGTGTCCCTCTGAGAAGCTCATCTAAGACTTGATATGTGGGGGTTTTATTCTGGGATTATTTATGTAGGCAAGAAATACCTATAAAACATTCCTGGCTCCTTAGAGTACCGTCCTCTGTATGTCCAAACTGATAACGTTTGCCCCAAATCCTCTATGCATAAGGAGGAGGCTCACCATATCCCATAGTGTTATAAGAACACAGACGTGGTTCCACATCTAGGTATACAAAAATACATCCTTGAAGGAAATGTTTCTGGGGTTCAGATGTAATTTCCCAAGATTTGGCCAAAGTCTGTCATTGAAGATACTCGGAATGTGCAAAAGTTGAACTTGTTGGGTCTGCTCCCTTAACCCTTAGTGGCAAATTCATGTCCTTGCATGGCTTAACAGATTAAACTGCATACTTAATTACAAAGTATTAATGGAAGGTCAATGAAAAGACCATATAGTTGGGGACATTTATTGACCTTAATATTTATTGAACTCTCACCAGCATGATGTAGCTTGCTAAAACCAGATATATGGCCAGGTCTTAGTCTATTGAAGCTACAATAATAACATAGCATAGGTTAGGTAATTTGTATAGGATGAAGACTTATTTCTTGCAGTTTTAGCGGCTAACAAGTACAAGGTCAAAGCCAAGTCAATGCCTAGTGAAGACTGTTCCCAGTATCACAGAGAGTTACCTATTCCTGCATCTTCTTACATTTAAAGTAGCAAGATAACCTTGATCCATACTCCAATGCTTTCCGGGGTCTCTCTAATAACAGCATTCACCCCATCCTTAAGGATTTCACCCTTATTTCCCAAAAACTCAAGCTCCCAACAACATTGTCTCTTGGATTGCGTTTTCAACTTATGAACTTCAGAAGGACACCGATATTCAGAGAGTGTCAGTATTTAATGACATTGAATTTTCTGTGAAATTTTATGGCATGGATGCTTTTCTTATGTCATGCTGAAAACCCCAGATCTTAAGACACTAGGTAATTTGCTGAAGGTCATATGCAGCCGCTATAATGATAGCCCAAAGAATGACTAACACCAAATCTGAGACATTTAAATCACTGTTTTGGATGGGTAAGGAAAGACCACAGAGATTTATAGGGAGACCGACAGAGTTTTGCTTAAACATATAAAGCCAAGCTGCAAGGATGTCATGGCTTATATTGAGTGACAACTGAATTATGGATGGAGTCAGTGCACAGTAAGTTCAAGGGAGAAGGATGATTTAAGCACAGAGTTGTCAGAAGAGGGATTGATAACGGTTGCTTGCTAAACTATCAGGGAGGACTTCTCTTGACCCTGCAGGTCAATCTGCAGGCTATTGAAGAACTAATACATCCTTGGAAAACATCAGGTTGGATATGATAAGCAGAGACAGTCTATACGCACGGTGTTTTAGAATCTGCAACACATGTTTCTCTTTCTCTGTCCTATGCCCCGGAGCCTGACTTTGAATTCCAGTAGGATCTGTTCACCTGTGGCTTCCATGTGAGTTTAATTGAGGACCACCGAGGGAGGGAGGAGATGGGGGTTAGGGATTTACTTCCTGAGCTCCTTGTCCGCATGTTCAGTTTGGTGGACAATGCTTGTCCCTCAGCATCCACCAGTCCTTTCCATGGTCCTATCTGTCTCTGTGTTAGTTAGTTTTCCATCACTGTGACAAAATACCAATAAAAACAACTTTGAAAAGTGAAATGCTTACTTCAATTCATAGTTTCAGAAATCTCAGTCCATGGTCACCTAGCTGCATGGATTTGGGTCTATGGGTAGCAAAGCATCATGTTATAAAATCATGCTGGTCATCTTATGGTGACGTGGAACCAAACCAAAGGGTTGGGGGCTGAGGTGTCAATATCCCCTTGAACAACACAGTCCCAATGACTTAACTTCCTCCCATTAAGCCTCCAGTCCAAATGGTTACACCACCTCCCAATAGAGACACAGGTTGGTGACCAAGCCATTAGCACATGGGGCTTCAGTGGATATTTAAGATCAAAATCAAAATATCCCCATTCCTTCTAGATTATTGGAAGGTGATTATCTTGGGTAACTCATGTGTTTGACTCTCTAGGAAACAATGTCACAATGATCCTTCCATTCTGCACTGTTTTGTGTGATCTTTTTATTTCAAAGATATCTGTGTAGTGAACGAACTGAGGATAATATGCAAATTTTCTGAGTTCTTGATGCAATGATTTAGATGCTGTTTAGCCTTCAACAATTCATGTGTAAAAGCTTGGTTTTCAATATGGTAGTATGAAGAGGTGGTGCTCAATAGAAGGAGGTTAGGGGTTCTTGCATTCAGAAGGGATCAATATTGGCTTCACAGAGTGAATTATTTCCCATACCAGTGTTGTTATAAAAGCAAACCTGACCTCTTAATCTCTGACTTCCAGTATCACTATGCCTAACATACCCCTAACATGATCCACTCAGCCTCGTTGGAATGTAACCAAAACACCTCTCACCACAGGCAAAAAGTTGGAGCTGCCCAATCTTAGACTTAGCGCCTCCAAAACTGCCAACAAAAAAGCTTCTTTCTTAAGTACCCAGTCTCAGCCAATGTGTTATAGCACCAGAAAATGAATTAACACATTAGGATATTGAAAGTTACTCCTTCCTCCAGAGCGAAATTCAAGAAACCTTTCTTGTACTTGCTTTATAACAATGGGAATTTCCTAAATTGTTCTCTTAGCTCATGACACAAATCAATTCTGCCTGTAGCATATAGTTTGACTTCTCCTTGGTGACCACTGTAAGATGGAGATTTGGACAAGGCAGAAAGTAATCAACTACTATCTATAATAATGTCTTTTGGCTCTGAGCCAAGGGTATCATGTCTTCTGCCTGCAGCCATGAAGCAACAGCTCAATAACTTTTTTGCTAGAATTTAAATCTCAGATGCTCACCAGGACTGGAAAATAAGTACTTTCCCTCTTTGCTGTTTTGAACCTAGCAAAGATTGCATCTCCATTGACAGTAATCCTGATTTTTTTATTCATTCTTACAGTGCCCTGGAGCCTCAACCCAGCTGTTTCAGTGAGCTGTGTTTGAAACATCATAATTTAAATGTGCTATTTTCCTTCTGAGAACTGAAGACAAGTGATCCCAGTGCAGCTGTTCTATATATATTCAGGATTATCATAGAGGAAATGGAAAAGAAGGAGCAGAATGATGAATGGGAGGCATAAGTAAGTGAAGTAGTAAGTTATTTAACATGGGAAAGTTATAAAAAGAGTCACAAATGTCAAAAGAAGGATGCATCCCAGCCACTTTATACCCAGTTCAAAGAGGGAACCATTATTTCAAGGATAGATTATTTTAATAATACTTGATCTTTAAGTATTATGTATATTAGTTAATGTGGTTTACTACCTACATGATTTTTCCAATTGAGAGATGTCTCAAATATGCAAATATTTGTAAGAAGAAAATTAATAAGCACTTGTCCATGTTCCTTAGATTTAAGGCAAATTTCCTGGCCTAAGGCTTGCTTACCCTTTTTAATCTAACCCAAAATATTTAAGAACATATGTATATTTAAGTTCACTCTTAAGTATAAGGGAGATGTAATAACTACATGTGTGAGTTACAGTTTCCTCACCATGACTAAATATCTGGCAAGAACAACTTAGAAGGGGAAAGATTTATTTTAGCTCATAATCCCTTTGGCTCAGTCTGTGGTTGGCTGAATCTAAAGCTCTGGGTCCAAGGTGAGCAAAACATTACAGTGGAAGGGTGTGCAGGAGGAGTGCAGCTCAGGACCTGGCACCAGGAAACAGAAAGAGCTCTGCTCACCAAGGGCACAATATAAACCCCAAAGGTTCAGCCCAGTGACCCC
>PVKS010035960.1:0-10142 GCA_004027875.1 Aplodontia rufa | reverse complement strand
ATCCCTTTCCGAACATTTTGTTCTAGAGGTAAAACCAAGTTCCTGTGGTAGAATGAATATTGGTCCTGAAAGGTGTCCAGGTCCTGATTCCTGGAATCTGTAAATGTAACTTTATTTGTAAATAGGGTCTTTGCAGATGCAATCAAGTTAAGATTATATTAGACTAGCGGGGGCTCTAAATTCAATTTGGTTGGTACCCTTAAAAGAGGAATTTGGGTAGGAAATGTCCAAATACTTAGAAGCAGAACAACACACTGTAAATAAACAACACATTTCTAACTAATCATAGAGGAACTCATAAGGAAAATGAAACAATGCACTGAACTGAATGAAATGGAAAGAGCGCTTACCAAGATTTGTGGAACATAGCTAAAGTGAGACAAGAAGGAAATTTATAGCACTGAATACATAAATTAGAAAGGAGGAAAAACTAAACTCAGTGGTCTAAGCCCCCACCTCATGAGCGTGGAAAAAAGATAAACAAAAGAAAACCAAACCAAGAGGAAGAAAGGAAGTAATAATAAAAACGAGACCAGCAATCCATGACATTGGAAATAGTAAAGAAAATCAATGAAGCAAAACCCTAGATATTTGAAAAGATCAATAAAATTAACAATTTGGTAGGAAAACCACCAGAGGAATATAGGAAGAGAAGACCCAAGTTGCAATATCAGGAATGAAACAGAAGACACCACTGTGGACCATCCAGAAATCACAAGAAGGAGTGTCCCAAAGGGTTCTGTGCACACACCCATGACAGCTCAGAAGAAAGCACCAATCTGTCAAAACCACAAGCTGCCACTGCTTGCTCAGTTTGAATTGAATAGGTTGAATAGCATTAGGACTGTTAAATTGAAACTGCAATTTAAAAACTCCCTGAGAAATCTCCAAGCCCAGATTATTTCCCTGGAAAATTCTACTAGCAAAAGAACATCAACTGTACCCAATCCCACCCAGAAAACAGAAGAGAGGGAACATTTCTCAACCCATTTACAAAGCTAGTATTATTCTGATACTGATACTGAAATCAGACAAAGACGGTACAAAAAGAAAACCACAGACAGTATTCCTCATGGGTACAGATGAAATAATTCCTAACAAAATACAAGTAAATAGAATCCATCAATATATACAAAGAATTGTACTCTATGACCAAGTAGACTTTGTTCCAGGGATGCAATAAGGAATCCAGAAGTCCAATGAATGCTTTTATTTTTTTTTTTAGAAAGGTTTGAGCAAAGATCAATCACAAGGCACAACATAAGCTTATGAAAATTTTTTGCCATCATTTAATTTCCTTCTTTAAACATAAAATGTGTTCAATAGTATATCAACTATATCAAACTATTTTAGTTATTATGTGAATTGCATGCACCAAGAATATAATCTATGGTATGATTCTATTTTATTTTAATGGTTATACAATTTTACCTTAGACAAACTTTTAATAATTTTGTGCATGAATTCTTTCATGAAAAGAACTATAACTGGGGCTGGAGTGGTATGACTCAGTGGTTCCAGCACTTGACTGGCATGTGTGAGGACCTGGGTTCAAACCTCAGCACCACACACACAACTAAGTGTGGGAGAAACAAAGGCCAGATGAAAAAATAAGAAAATTGAGTCTGTCTTCTTCTCTCTCTCTCTCACTCTCTCTTTAAAACAAAAACTATAATTACAATATTGTTTAAAAATGACTGCTGCAAATCACTGTATTATTTCATTAATGATATGCACATTTTATCTTTTAAAAGGCAGTTCTTCATATATTATTATACTTACAAATATAACTAGTTGAATCGCTGACTACTGAATATAAAGTGAAGATGCATCAACAATTTCAAAAGGCCCTTTAATCAAGCAGTCTTTTTTTCTACTCTCCCTTAGAAACAAGTTTGAAAACTAAAGGATGTGCCATGTATTTTATTCAAAACTAATAAATCTCCAGGAAATTATTTTTCACATTCTACAAAGAGCATGTTATTGAGATCCCAATCGGAACAGCTTCATGACTGCCATAAATGCGGTCCCAGTAACAAATATCAGCTTCATTTTTAATGCGTCTGTATAGACATTATTTCTAGAAGTTTCCATGTACTTTGTGGCAAGATTACCTAGAATGAATCCCAATGATTAGGCCATACAGGGACATTCTGTACTATTAAATATTATCAACTTTCAGTGACAAAAAGTATAAACTAGAATAGAATAACAGAAATAAAAATGACAAAGCAACAACAACAAAACCTATTTTAAATGCTAAAATTTACATTTAATTTATAAAATCTAGGCTATTCTTTATAATCTAGATAGATTACATCTTCAACATTGGTAGGAAGAATATGTAATAGTTTATCACCGTGTTTAATATTTCTTTGTATAAAATATTATTGGCATTCGCATTCTTAGAATCACTGTGGTTTTTATTTTTAGAAAGGCCTAGCAGTGAACACATTCATAATGTGGAAGATTTGGATTCATTTCCCTACATAAAAGCACTCTAGTGCACAAAGCTCATTAGTTTATCTTCAACCAATGTATAAATTATTGAGCTAATCTTGATTTGTCAGATAAATGAAATATGGAAATAAGATCCCAACAGGCAGCCTTTATTAATCTCTATGAAGGTTTTTATTTTTTTTTTATATTTGTATGCTGTCTCTGAGAAAGGGGGAGAGGGAATTATAGCATTTCTGATTTTTCCATGCTTTTATTGGTGCATTATAATTGCACATAATAATGTGATTTGTTATTACATATTCATACATGCACATAATATAACAATATAATTTGCCAATATCTCTCCCCTGCACTTACCCCCTCCCTCACCTCCTTCCACTCCCTGGTCCCTTTGTTCTGCTGATCTCTCTTTGATGATGATGATGAAGAAAGAAGAAGAGAAGAAGGAGAGGGAGAGGGAAGGGGATGGGGAAGGGGAAGAGGAGGGGGCAGAAGATAATGATTTTATTTTTCCAATTTTTATTGATTACATGGGAACTATTTAGTATCTTAGAGGTGCAAATACACTTTTAATGCCCCCTTTTTTCTGTCCCATTTTCCCTCTTATCCTTCCTCCCTTCTCCCCTTCTTTTTCCTCTTATCTACTAGACTTCCTTTAACTCAATTTGTATTTGAACGGTTCTTTATGTAATCTTATCCTTCCTTCCCCCTTTTCTTTATTTTGCTCTAGCTTCCACAATGAGGGAAAACATTCTGCCTTTGAATTTCTGAATTTGGCTAATTTCACTTAGCATGATATTCTTCATTTCCATCCATTTACTGGCAAATGGTATAATTTCATTCTTTTTAATAACTGAGCAGAACTCCATTGTACGTATGTGTGTGTGTATCTATTTCTTAATTCACTCATTTAATGATGGGTATTTGGGTTTATTCCATAATTTAGTTATTATGAATTATGCTGCTATAAACATCCATGTAGCTGTGATGTTGTAGTATGCTGATTTTAGATCTTTTGGGAAAATAATCCTTAGTAGGATAGCTGTCCTATCCTTAGTTTTTTGAGGAATCTCCATATGGTTTCCAGAGTGGTTGTACTAGTCTGGAGTCCCATCAAGAATATACAAGTGTTCCTTTCTTCCTACAACCTTGCTAGATTTATTATTGTTTGTATTCTTGATCCTAGCCATTCTGTCTGGAGTGAGATGAAATCTTAATGTGGTTTCAATTTGCGCTTCTCTGATTGCTAGAGATGTTGAACATTTTTTTCCATATATTTATTAGCTATTTGTGCTTTTTCTACTGTGAAGTTTCCTTTCAGTTCTTTTGCCCATTTATTAATTGGGTTATTATTATTTTTTGGTGTTATATTCTTTGAGTTCTTTGTATATTCTGGACATTAGTCCCTTATCAAAGGAGTAGCTGGACAAGATTTTCTCCCATTCCATAGGCTCTCTCTTCATAGTATTAATCATTTCCCTACCTTTTCAGAAGCTTTTTAGTTTAATGGAATCCCACTTATTGATTCTTGTTTTATTTCTTGAGCTTTGGAGGTCTTGTTAAGGAAGTCAGTGCCAGATCTTATATGACAGAGTATTGACCCTCTATTTTCCTTTAGCAGTTGTAAGCCATCTGGTCTAATTCCTAATTCTTTTGACCCATTTTGATTTGGGTTTTGTGCAGGGTGAAAGATAAGGATATGCTTTTATTTTTTGCATATAACTATCCAGTTTTCCCAGCACCATTTATTGAAAAGACTGTCTTTTCTCGAAGCTATATTTTTGGCACCGTTGTCAAATATTAGAAGGCTATAAGTTTGTGGATTTGTCTCTGTGTCTTCTGTTCTATTCCATTGGTCTTCATGTCTATTTTGATACCAATTCTATGCTGTTTTTGTTACCACGGCTCTGTAGTATAATTTCAGATCAGGTATTATGATGCTTCCTGCTTCACTTTTTTAACTCAGTATTGCTTTGGCTATTCTGGGTCTCTTATTCTTCCAAATGAATTTAAAAATTGTGATTTTCTAATTCTGTGAAGAATGTCTTTGGAATTTTGATGGAGATTGCATTAAATCTGTATAGCAATTTTGGTAGTATAGCCATTTTGACTATATTAATTCTGCCTATCCAAGAACAACATCAGATGTCTTTCCATCTTCTAAATGCTTCTTCAATTTCTTTCTTCAGTATTCTATAATTTTCATGCTAAAACCCTTTTACCTCCTTGGCTAGATTAAGTCTCAAGTATATTTTTGGGGGGGGGTGTTTATGTGGGATGATTTTCCTTGTTTCTTCCTCGGCTGAATCACAATTGGAGTACAGGAAAGTTATTGATTTATGTGTGTTGATCTTGTATCCTGCTACTTTGCTAAATTCATACATAAGCTCTAGAAGTCTTCTGGTGGAGTTATTTGGGTCTTTTAGCTAAAGGATCATATTATCAGCAAACAGAAATACTTTGATTTTTTCATTTCCTATTTGTATCCCTTTGATTTCCTTTTCTTGCCTGATTGCTTGGCTAATGTTTTGAGGACTATATTGAATAAAATTGGGGAGAGTGGACAGCCTTGTCTAGTTCCTGAATTTAGTGGAAATAACATTTTTCATCTTTTAAGGAACAAATATAATCCATTTAACCCTAAATTTTAGAGCAGGAGTTGAATGTGAAGATTTCTTTGGAGGTCGTTTCCTCTGTTTATCACATCAAAACTGATTTTTGATTCATATTTATGTTTTCAGATATTGATTAATTTCCATTCTCATCTGGATTTTTGTCTTTTTATTTAATAAAATAAATATCCTTCAGTTATCATTGAATTCTTAGAATCAGGGTTCATTTTCTCTTTCTCCTCATATTTACAAAGACTTTTTCTAGAAAGTGATATTATGAGATTCCTGGGAAATGACTGGATTGGCAAATAATTCAGGCAGATGTAACAATATGTATCAATAACAAATTGGAAAAATCCAATATATTTGATGATACTAAGTGTTCATGAGGATATGTAGGAGGTTGAAACCCTATATGAGTTGGAATATAAATTGGTTTGACGAAGTTGGAGAACAATATGGGAATAATGAATTTGGAAATTTGTAAAGCTGAAGATGCATATACCACTCCACTATTTCACTTCTCTACCTTAAGAAATGAAGGTATTAGGCACAGGGAACTTTTCAGAGCAAATTTGTAACAAGGGAAATAATGTAGTAACAGGGAATAAATATATAATCTATGTCTTATTCAAATAAGAACTGTGCAAAATTTATAATGAATGATCCAGATATTTATGAGTAAACATGGTTAATTTTTAAAACTTGCATTGGTGAATTAAAAAGTTTTAAACCAAGCTGCAAAGAATACTTAAAGTATAATATATTTGTGCAAATTTTAAAAAAATAGTACTATTTGTTATCACTAGACAGTGATAACACTGTCTTTAGGGTAGGGTTTGCCTCTGGTTGATGATACAGTGGTTCTTGTAATATCTTCTGCTTTAGAAAGTAAAGTGAGACAATTGGAGCAAAGCAAAATATTAACATGTGCTTAATCTTAGTCTTGGTATTTTAATATCATCATCCATACAGGTGTCTTTCGCATTGTGTTCTATATTCTATTGTATACTTAAATAGTTTCATAGACTTAAAAATCATCAAGAGACTCAGGTGTGGGTGATGTGGGGTGATTTTGGGTTAGGATTAGGGGGATATCATATTGTTAGTACAAATGCATTTATGATTGTTCAACAACAAAACTCCTCAATAAAATTTAAAAAGTGGTAATTGAAAGGCTAAGTTCAACCAGAGGAATATGTAGGATAGTTTGAGAGATGGAATAGGAACAAATTCATTGAAAGTTCAACATGTGATTCCGAGTTCATAGTCATGGGACAAAACTGCGAAGGGACGCCGGAGATATCAGACCATAACAGAAATGCCTGTGGTCTAAGTCCCATGTGAAGATAGCACTGTTATACAAGTTAGGAGTTCATGTTCAAGTGAAGGATGCAGGACATCAGGAGTAGAGAAGCTACTGGAGAAGAAAGCATCTGGAGAAGAAAGATAATGATGTTATACAAGTTAGGGGTTCATGACACGTGAAAGATGCAGAACATTAGGAGTAGAGATGTAGAACATCTGGAGTAGAAAGATTAACAGTGTTACATAAAGTGGATCATAAACAAAGCTCTCATTGCAAAAATTTTTAAGATGCATTTTTCTTGTTAAACTGTAAACTATCACAGCTGAATTGTAACCTATCACAAGAAATAAAAAGTTGCACAGAGTGTCACTGGTGTGCTTGCGCATGCTTGCCGTGAGTCCCCTGGTTTCCTGCCTCAGTTCTTCAGTATTATCCAAGAGCACCTCTCACAGAATGTAACTCTCATAGTGGGTAAAATTGGAGTAGAGGAATTCCAGAGGTTTTCTCCTAGCTGGCTTAGAGAATAACTAGAAGAATTAATTTGCTCTCGAATAATACTTTGAAAATAAACCAGGATAAATTTCTCTTTTCATGAGAACTCAATTCTGGTATAGTCATCTTTAAAGAAAACTTGAAGAGTTACCTTTTCCAATGCTTATATTTGCTCAGTAATAAAAATGATGAATATTATGTCACATTTAATGATAACTTATATTATTCAGGTTCTGCTAAATTTTTATGTATTTTTCATCTAATTTTCATAATGCCTGTATGAAGTAGATGTTGTTATAAATCACAAATAAACATGGGCTAAGTACTAGGTACTTGGCTAAGTACTTTCCCTAATCACATAGCACAGCTAGTATTGCTAGCGAGATTGACTATCTTGCTATCATTTACTTTATGAGAACAACAAATTAGCAGCTAAATAAATGAAATATTAAGAATAATGGAGTTGATCCTTTAAATATCCTTCCATTCTCATTTTATAGTGAACTACCCAATATAGTTTGAAAATTAACTTAAGGAAGATTAAGTTCATATACTCATAGATCCTGTACTTTGATTTTTGGATTTTAAATTGAACAGTTTTTGTTTGTTTGTCTTAGTGTTAGGAACTTAAAAACTAGTGTTTTGAATATCTAAACATGAATCTATCTTAATAGGCAACTGTCTGAATAGAAAATATACAGTTACTTCTAAATTTCCTTCCAGATCAAAAAAATGTGCTTGTATAATTAGATTGATTAGATAGTAATTCTACTTTTGGGAAGTAATAATCATTTTATTAAGAAACAGAAAATTGCTCACTTGAGTGTTTAAAAAATTTCAAATTGAGAAATTGTGTAGGCAGAGTTTTGATATAACAAAATTGAAGTGGAAAGATTGCATGAGGTAGTCTTTATATTTATTTCTCTCAGAGATAAAATGCTTATAAGGATGGGGTGGGATTTTGTACTGGACCAAAAGTTAGATCTCTGAAGTTGTTTGTGAAGAGGTTTATGTTTCATTTAAAAATAAATTATAGTTAAATTTACTAAGTCATTGAATGATCCAATAAGCAATTATTAATTTCCAGGCACTGAACTATGCCTCTTTACAAGCAGTATCTTATTTAGTGCTAATCACATGGTAAGGTAGGCATTATTACACTCATTTTGCAGATGAGGAAACTTGGGGGATGAGAGGTTGAACAAATGGCTCAAGGTTGCACAGACTGAGTGGCAGGGTCCTGTTTCAGTCTGGAGCTCTGTTGTAATCCCTGCTTTCTACCCTGCTGTCCTTCCTCCCTCAGGCTGCTAAGGGAACTCAGTAGGAAAACCTCCATAACCGTTTGAAGAAGAGCAATGGAATCTGCGCTCTGAAATTTATCACGCTGCTTTATGATGACTCAGCATGTACTGCTTCTTTACAAAAGACTGTTACAATTAAAAACAGAAACTGCTGGGTGGTGGCATGCACCTGAAATCCTAGTGGCTAGGGAGGCTGACGCAGGAGGATCAGAAGTTCAAAGCTACCCTCGGCAACATAGTGAGGCCCTAAACAACTTAGGGAGACCCTGTGTCAAAAAACAAAAAAAGGGCTGGGAGCTGGCAATGTGGTTCAGAGGTTCAATCCCCAGTATGAAAAAGAAGAATAAAGAATACTGGGATAGAGTTTAATGGAAAAAGTTGTTTGGTTTGGAAGACATGGCATGCTATGGAATTACAAATGGTTTTTCTTCTTTTATTCATGAAAAGATGTTTATCCATAAAAGGATTAGGTCATAGTATTCAGAATTATTTTCCAGACAGAGAAAGTGCAAAAGTCTGTGAGACAGTGATTAAATTAGGATTTTAAAAAATTATTATTATAAAGGCAATACCTGCACATGGTAGAACATCAGAAATACTAAGAATTAAGGAAAAGGAAAAAAATTCCCCAAATCTGTAACTATCAGTAAGTGGCAACTACCATTATTATCTTGGTGTGTACAACTCTATATTTGTTCTCTAATAATTGAGTCATGCTGTGCAACTCATTTTGTTACCTAATTATAGCTTTATTGAAGGCCCAAAGCATTTATTTTTGTTCTGTAGGGCATAAATGGATCTACAGAAATGTCAATACAATAAATGTATATTCATGAGAGTTTTGACTGCCTTTCCATAAAACTCAGTTTAATGCAGCATTATTTTCTTCTGCTCTCCTTTCAATATGTTTGTCACAATGACCATCTGGAACTTGGTGCCAGCTACTGTGTAAATGTCAGGACTGTCATGAATTGAACTTTGAAACTGACAAATTATTGTCAATCATATAATAATTCTTCTTCCAAGTTGGAAGATTAAGCCAGGGCCAAAGTTAAAAGTGGAGACAACCACGATTTGTAAAACATAGAAGAGATCCTACGGTGCAAGCAAATACTTTACAGTGAGGAAGTGAGGACTCCCAAATAATGTCTAAGTCTACACAACCAGTTAATGGTGAGAGATCGTGATTGGAATCCAGCAGTCCCCCCAGTCCCTTGTTCTTTCATCTATTGCTTATTCAGGATCCTATGTCCTGAGATCACAAAATAGAAAGCTGCATGACCTGACTTTATTAGAGTAGTGCTTGCATCCCACAGATTCGTGGCCCTGCCTTGATCGAGGCCTTGGGGACATCTTCATAATTACATGAAGCACAGCAATCTCCATTTCTTCAAAATATCCTTTCTACCATAGTAGGAGCACAACACTCTTTCATTGGGATTAGGATTTAGGATAACCATGGGAAAAAATGCTTTTACTGTATTTTTAAAGTTGTCTGATGGGGCTGTGAGCCTGGTGGGAATTCAAAGTAGATGGATGAAAGTAGGGCAACAGCTGGCTAGAAGATGACTGAAGATTTAGCTTCATGAATAGGCATGTTTTTCTTCCTTGTTCTCCCTTTGCCAGTTGTGATTGTAATTTTCACCATCACTGTAGCTTTTATAAAATCTAATATATATTCTAATTACTGTAGTAGACACTGAGGTCAGTGCTTTCATTATGCAATGCCTCATTTCATCTTATGAATCAGTTATTCACATTGTACAGCTTAGTGAATGCAGGTTCAAGTGATCTTAAGTAATTTGATCAAGGACATCCTACCTAACAATCAACTAGGATTCTAACTTAAATCTTTGATTGTTCAGAGCCCATGCTCTTAAAAATCTATTACACTATTTCTCTGATAAGCATCTTTGAAGGACTGAGCTCCAAACACCCAAGTCAGAGTGCATAGCGCTCATGAAACTG
>PVKS010035959.1:0-19708 GCA_004027875.1 Aplodontia rufa | reverse complement strand
TTTCTAATTGCTGTGTAATATTCCATGGTATAAATGTACCACAGTTTTTGGATCCATTCTTCCAGTGAGGGACATCTGGGTTGTTTCCATAGCCTAGCAATAGTAAATTGTGCTGCTATGAACATAGATATTGCTGTGCCACTGTAATGTGCTGATTCTAAGTCCCCTGGAAAGATACCCAGGAGTGGAATAGCAGGGTCATATGGTGGACTCATCCCTAGTTTTTTGAGGATTCTCCATACTGCTTTCCAGAGGGGCTGTACCAGTCTGCAGCTCCACCAACAGTGTTAGTGTGCCTATCTCTCCACAGCCCCTCCAGCATCTATTATTGTTCATTTTCTTCATCTTTGCCATTCTGACTGGTGTAAGGTGATATCTTAATGTGGTTTTCATTTGCATTTCTCTGATTACTAGAGATTTAGAGCACTTTCTCATGTATTCATTGGCTTGATCAATGTCCTCTGGTGAGAAGTCTCTATTTAGCTCTTTGGCCCATTTAAACATACTACTGTTTTATTATTTAGTTAAGTACTACCATCTGCAATAAAAAGATGGGAAGAAACCAGATTTATACCACTTAACCTCTTGATCAGTGGATAATTATGGATACATAGCAGGTGGAACATGACTGTTTGTTATAAGATCATTTGTCATATCCTATTGCAATTGAATTCAGAGACAAAGGTTTTTTCATTGTTATATTAATAGCAGTACATTATCATTCTCCACTAGATCAAATGTAATATTTTGGATGGATGTTAACACAAATTGTAATAAAACCCTTAGTACAACTTTTTAAAAAAATAAGACTACTTATTGTAATTATCCAATTGAAAGCAATTTACACATTTACTTACAAATCCTTCTTATTGTTATTTTCCATTGAAAAGTAGTGGGTGGATGTTGAAGTTGCACTTTATATATGTTAAATTTTTAAATAATTCTTTAGCTCCACATTAAATTAAGAGTACCAACATATTTTTGTTGGTAAAAATCATTGAACTCAAAATTTTATACTTTAAGCAATCATTCATTGCTATATGATTGTAGGTTCTCTAATTAAAACTTTAAACTAAATTGAACTTTCTTCTCCACCATACCTAATACACACATATTCTACAGACACCTAAAACAGATTTTTAAATTTTAATATAGATTTTAAAGACTATAATTTCCCATATCTTCTTTGTGGAGTTTGAGGGCTTAATTGTTATGTTATGGCTGCACTTATCAGAAAGCACTGAAAAGTGATAATTACTTTGTACTTTGGTTAGTAATGAATGCATGCAAAATTTAACTTTTCCCCTAGTAGCAACTAAAGTCCACATTTATTATGTTACATAAAAGTTACAGAATGGTTTAAAATAATAAAACCAAAGGCACTTTGTATGGTACATCAAATGAATCTTGGAAAATTCCATAAGATACAGTAAATTCAAAGAGAACAAATCATTGATGAGAAATGGAAAAACTGTATATACATATGCATTTGCACATGTTGTTTGGCAAAAAATAGGAAAAGTAATTGAATAATTCAAGGTAAGCATAGAAAGGACTTTGAAAAACAAATCACCTGTTCCAACCATTTCCCTGGTACTTGTGTCATAGTATGCAACCTTGTTCTTGCATCCAATAGAAAGTCCTCACTGAAATTTTTGTGAGAACTCTTCCATTGCTTGGCAACTCATTGTTACCTGAAGTGGTTTCATACCATATTTAATTTAACTACAATTATTGTTTTACAATATCCTTTGTGCTAAATTGAAATGTACCACATGAAAAATTCATATATGTTGCAATTCATTAATTAATTCAAGTAATATTTTGGAGCGTCTACTGTATATCTGCATTCTTCTATGTACTGATTCATAGTAATGAATAAAAAAGCATCAAATGTTTGTATCCATGGAGATTGTATGTAGGAATGGGAGAGGGGTTATGTGACGCTAAACACTGGTAAATAATGAGGAGAAAATATTCAGCATTGAGAAGGCAAATGCTATGATTCAGACACAAGGCTTGGCAGTGGAGAAGTCATTACCACATGATAGATGGGAGACTTTTGGAGTCTTTCCTGCAGCCAAATATTATAAGAGCTGTAGGAATACATCAACATGATTGAACGATTCAGACCTAAGTTTTCGGCAGTCTCAACTATTGTGTTAATATCATAATAGTGGTGGGGCTGATGGAAATGTTGGGGGTAGTGGTCTTCTAAAAGAAAATTTATCAGTTTCATATTATTCTTAATATGAAAGCTCTTAAAATGTTTTAGGATGACACAGTCCATTTGGGACATTTAAACTCCAAGTTTATCTCTTCTGGGTCTGTACATGGTTATTGACAATACTTTCTTTTTATTTTCCTCAGTATCTTTTCCATTCACGTTAAAAAATGGAAACCAAAAAACTCCCATATCTTAATTCATGTTGCCCGAATCCAGCATGAATTCATTTTTTTCCAAAATACCCAGAAAGAACAATTTAGAGGAGTAAAAGTTTATTTGAGGCTCATAGCTTCACATGTCTTAGTATACAGACTACCAACTTTATTTCTCTGGGCCTCAGGTGAGTGAGGCAGCCTATTATGGGGTGGAACCCAGCTGAGGAAAGCAGCTCAGCTCATGGAGGTATCAGGAAGCAGAGAGAGAAGAAGCAGGGAAGGGGCTATATGGAAGATGTACCCTTCCAGGGCATGCCTTCAGAGACCACTCCTTCCATCCATTCTTCACCTATGTATGGTTACCACCCAGTCAGTCCATTCAAACTAGGATGCTTTTATTAGGTCACAGTTCTCATAATCGAATCTTTTCACCACTGAATGTCATTGTATTAATAGGCACTTTGGGGGGATACAACATATCCAAAATATAGTAGCAACCATACTCTACGAGAAGTTGCTCAACCATATTCAAACTTACTCCTCTTGCTTAAATAGTTAAAAATATGGACACTTTGACAATACCTTCTGTGTCCCCATCTCCTATACCACAGCCTCTAGTAACACCCATTCAATTCTGTTTCTTTGGACTCAACTTTTTTAGATTCCACATATTAGTGAGAACCTGAAGTATTTTTCTTTCAATGTCTGGCTTATTTCACTTAGCATAATGTCCTCCCATGTATGTTTTGCAGCATTCAGGATAGCTAATGTATAGTAACAAAATAAGTGGCCATTAACAGATGGATAGAAATTTGGTATATGTGTACAATGGAACACCTTACAACCTTAAGGAGATTTTTTCAGTAATGTTTATATTTGAAGTGAGAAAAAATAAAGACATATATTTTGTCGATGTTTTTACTGACATACTTTAGTTGTACATAATGGTGGGATTTGTCACATTTTCATAAATGCACACAATATCACAATATAATTTGGTCAATATCATTACCCAGTGTTTCTCTTTCCTGTCCCTTCCTCCCTTCTCCTTGTCCCTTTCCTGCACTCTCCTGCTCTTTCTTGGATATTTCTTAGATTTTCCCCAACTTCTAGGTTTAGCTTATTCCATTTCAAATGTTCTCAAGTTCCATTCATTTTCCTAGAAATAACATAGTTTCATTTTTATTTGTAGCTGAATAGAACTTAAATATGTATGGATAAGATGAATGGATAAAGAAAACCCCATTTTCTTTATCCATTCATATGTTGTCAGACACCTAGGCTGGTTCCATGATTTGGCTATTCTGAATTATGCTGCTATAAACATGGGTATGCATGCATCACTATAGTATGATGATTTTAATTTAAATATATGAATTTTAAAATGGCATATTAAAGGGAAAAATTACAGAATGGTATTCTCATACAAGTTAAAAGTTTTGATGTTCCCAAAACAATGTTAAAATAATCTTTAGAAACTACAGCGATGTCTTGACTTCTAAAGAGTTTAACTCCCAATAGGCCCATCATAGTGTGCAAATACTGTTAAGTTGAAAAATATATTCAATACAGGTGATCTACTGAATACCATATATTGTCAATATACTACTGTAGGATAACTTTTGTAGGATATCTGTTGTGTATCTTCACAATCCCGTGGCTCTCTGGATCTGTGGCTCTATGCCACTGCCCAGCATCAAAGTTTGAAAAAAAGAATCTGTATTCAAAATTCAAGGTAAGGTTTCTACTAAATATGTATGATGTCCACAACATCATAGAATCAATTTTTTTAATTGGGTGTTGTTCTTCAGGCATCTTCAGTACATTGAGAAGACTGGTATTCTGTCTACATGTTTATTAGACAAAGATATTGAATTGTATTTTCTATAGTTTAAGTTCTCTCTCTCTCTCTCTCTCTTTTCCTCATTCTCTCCCTTCCTCCCTCCTCTCTTTATCTTTCCCAATTTCTAATCAAATATTCATATGCCAAGTTTCAGTAGTATATGTTTTAATATTCAATATTGTACACCAATCTTTTCCATGAAAATAATGAAAATCCTAAATCTAATAGATATGGAACAGGGAGTTATTTTTCTTTATAAAGGAATAACCTCTTCCAGGGATTTAAATGCCAAAGTAAATCAATCAAACCATAATTGACTTTAATTGGGACTCCCACAAGCTCTTTATGTTTTAAAAAAGTACTTAAAGTTAAAGAGAGGTGAAAAATTCATCTATGACTTTATTTAAAAAATCTGATCTTCCAAAGAAAACATTTGTAATTCTGAATCAGAAAAAAAATAGAATTCTAAAGCACCAGCCTCACCAAAACGTAGCTAGCCCCATATTTTATGTCAACATAAGGGTTGCACATTTTGTCACTCAACTTGATTTTCCAGGAAATGATATAAAGGAATGGGTAAATTTTGTTATATTTAGGGATCTAAATCATACAAAAATTGGTCTTTGATTATGATCTTCTTGAGGAACAGTGTGTGATGTAAATAAGTTTTGATTAAAAATAACCATACGTTTCATTGGTTCTTTTTAAATGTACATGGCAACAGAATATACAATGACATGATTACAAAAGCATGGAATATAACTTGTTCTGATTCAGTCCCCAGGATTTTCCCTTCACTCCAACCTCATTCTCTTTCTTCCACTTGATTCTGCTCTTTATGTTACTTGCTGATAATTTTTATTAGTGTCTTGTTGACATTCATGTTGATGAGATTCACTATGTATGCTCGTATATGCACCTAGGAAAGTAAGGTTTGATTCATTCCTTGAATTTTCCCTATATCACCCCTCCTTCCTCTGTTTCCTCCCTGTTTGTCTATTCCTCTGATCTTTTCCTTATTGGTTACCTTCCACATATCGAAGAGTGTATTTGACCTATGACTTTTTGGGACTGGTTTATTTCAATACTCTTGTTATTGGAGAAGTGGTTTTTCCTCCTCAAAAACCTCTAAAATAAGTTGTGGTTGTTGTTTTTATTCAACATTTTTGTTGGTGCATTAGAATTGTGCATATTGTTGGGATTTGAAATTATATAATCAGACATGCACACAATAAACAGACATATCCTCCTTGCTTGACAAGACAAGCACACAAACATAAAGGAGGCAAACATTCCTGTGTTTACTTGAGCCTCAACTCCCCACGCATATAAACCAACATAGATTTTGTTATAGAGTGAAATGCTTTGAGGTCGTATATAACTTCCAACTTCTTTGCTTACAGGATAAATATGATTGACAACAATTAGTTGAATATTTCAGCTTAGCAGGTAGAGAGTATTTTGATGTTCCTAACACAAAGAAATGGTAGATGTCTAAGGTGATGTGCTGTTTAAACTTATGTGATCCATTATACATAAGTGGATTGAGATGTTACATGGTATCCCATAAGTATGCACAATTACTGCGTCAATTAAAATATATTTAAAAGCAGAATATAGTTTCCAACATTTTAAAAGTTTTTCTAAAAGTGAAAATGCATATTAGTCCAAATGGATGCTATGGATTAATATCCTGATATCTAAGTAGACATTTTCTAATCTCATTTATATTCTCACCTCTAATGAATAACTCTGTAGTGGGAAAGAAAGTAGAGAATTTTACCAAAACCAAAGAGGACCTGTTCAGAGAGGGTTGGATTGTGTGCCTTTGCCACAATGCATATCAGGAAAGACATACGATACCAATATGTGTTTTCTTATGCTATTTTAAAATCCAAATATGTCCACACAGAATAATTTATTTTCCTCCTTCTCATAGACAACAGCAGAAATGGCTTGTTTTAGACCTAGAGATAATACTATTTTGCTGTATGGAAATAGATGTATTGGAAATGACAAATGTGAAAAGTTTCTAATTATCAATGATTAAAATCTTGACAAATAAGAGTTATGATATAAAAGCAAAAGAAAATAAGAGTGTTCAGCTGTCAGCAGTAAACAAATGTGGTTGAATCGCTGAGCAGCTTTCTGTAAGGGGAGGATGGATGTCCTACAATGCAGAAAAGGGATACCAATCTCTTGTCCAATATTCTTCAAGTGGGGACTCACTAAATGTGCTAACACCACCAGAAAAAGGAGAAGAGAATGATCTGTGACACTTCAAGTGGAAGAATGAGCTATTAACACTTATGTTTAATGGTGATCCTAATACCTCTACCCTTCACACAGGTGAACACACCGGTGGTTATGGTGTATCCAATTGGAAGAGTTTAATCAATTTACTAGAGTCTATTTTATAATGGACAAGGAGATCTTTCACTATCCTGAATAAGAGTTTCATTGACTAATCATGAAATACTTTCATTGTTGAACTAAAAGAGAAAAAAGCAATGCAAACAGTCTCAGCACTGCGTTAGATTCAGAATCAGTATAGATGGTCTACAAGATAGAGACTATTGAGAAACTCTGTCCTAAAGTTTATCCAAACATTATCTTTAACTTTACTTCCATGCATCTTGGAAAGGGGAACAAATCACTTCTGAACGCACAATTGTAAATATCTCTTTGCATAAGCACATTAATGATCAAATATTAGGTTACCCTTTTGTGACATTTCCTGAGCTTTAATTTTTATTTAATTGAAAGTATGTTAGAACTGCTGTAACATTTAGAAGCAAGGTTCTGGGAAGGGCATGTGCTCTGTCAGCTTAAGTACATATTTATTCAGCAGGCTAACGTTTTGAGACAACTGTGCCAGCTGTTAAAAAAATTTTATAGGTTTGATGTTGACACATGAAAATTATAATTTATGCTTTATTAATTGTTGACATAGGTGATGATTAACAAGAGACGAAATCAACTGTGCTTTTTCAATTAAAAAGATGTACCACAGCATACAATTTAACCAGATATTTTTCTTGTTTATTTTCTCTTATTTCAGCAAGACATGATTCATCTTATTAAAAAAAATAAACAAAAACAAACTTGAAATCCAGAAACTTCTGTCTTCCTTCTCTCTTTCTGATTGATGAATAGCACAGAAAGCATTCAGCTCTAACTTGATGCTCCTGATATCTTATTGCCCTCCATTCTTGGAGTTAAGGTTATAATTCCTAACACTTTTCCAGTAACTTCCATGGTATTTTTAAATTACACTCACCAGCCACATTGCAAGGCCTCTACCATTTATTTAGTTGCCAAAACCTTGGAGAAATTTCCAAAGTATTTTAATTCTTTCACTGGTAGATAAGCCAGTATAAATATTCCTACTTAACAGCTATGATCATATAAAGCAGTAAGCTCATTACTAGTAGATTCAGAATTTGACCATCGATTCCCCCCATTTTCAAGTTCAGAATTTTTCCATCATACAATCATGTGTCTTTATATGATAAGAAGGGTGTGTGTGTGTGTGTGTGTGTGTGCACGTGTGGTGATTTTCTGGGAGCTCTAATGAACCCAAGTGTGTCTTTGAACTATATGCCAAGACACCTTGAATAATTAAAATATAATGTTGTTACATGGTTATATGTGTCTTTCTGCCTTTTAATAACTTGGAGAACATTATAGCTTAATACTTACATTGAATGACCCAATGCCTTCAGTATCATTTTCTCATTGCTTACTTTGCTGGTCAGCTTAGTTATTGAGAATAATGTTTCAGAGGAGCAAGCATTGAACATTGAACTGCATTTAAGTCACTCTAGTCCAAATGCGAAAGTAGATTGTGTCTCCAACACAAATTAAGTCTCAGAAAAACCTGACTTACAAAAATTACTATGAAGAATGAAATTAACAAATCAATTGAAGACTGAAGCTCAGTGGAAAAAAGGAACTGCTAGCACTTAGGGATTTTTTACTACCTTGCCATGTCCAGGAATATAAGTCCCTAGCAGTGATTCATTGGATAGTCTCTCTCAAATATCCACCCAACCATAGCACAATCTGTTTCCTTTGACTTCTATTTTAATGATTTATATTCACTTAATATTTTATTATCTATAATACTATATATTTTAATGTAACATAATATATAGAAATTTATTATTTTTTAAGTTGTGTCATTTCATCCATTTTAATGTATATTTCAAAGTTTTTATTTTATTTTGTAGTTTGTTCCATCTACAGAAACTAGAACAGTACCTGCCACATGATAAACTCAATAACTATTTGTCAAATTGATTTGTTGCAAAGGAAGATAGAAAATAATTTTCACATAGAGAAGTATTAGAGAAGTTACAACTTTTAAATTGCCTTATTTGGAATCTTAAATACTGCAGACAAAGTGTCCACAGCATCATCATCAATTCCTGTTTCACATATTCCATGCCACAGGTCAGAACTGCTTTTCTTTCATCTACTCTCATCCTCAAATATGTTGAAGAAACTGTCAATGACAGTTCAAAAGGAGGAGGAAATTTGCCTGGTGAGGTTGTGAATAAAGTTTTTCTCATTCATGTGATCTCTTTTATTAAAAAGGTCTCCCAAGCTTGGACCCATGAGCCAGGCTTAATTAAAGTTATTTGCTTTTAGCTTAGAATATGAATTGCCCCTTCTCTCTCTGAGAAGGTAGAGTCTACAACTGACAGCAGAGTTGAAATCTAGGGGCTCTATTTTCCATAGAATTTGTCCCTTTGTCCTCAAATGAATTGCTTTAATTAAAATAACTTAGTGACCTTTTTCTTGCTCCCTTGGCTGCGGGGATTCTCTTTCTTTCTTTCTTTCTTTTTTTTCTTTTTGTAACAGCCTTAGATTTGCCCTTGGATAGTTATAAATATTTCACAGAGATATCCCTTTTCTTTCTCTTAAAAACACTTATTTTAAAAACTCCTTTTTATGATGACTGGCTATTTTAGGGAGAGTCTGCGATTGGTATATATTAACACTACAAGCTCAACAGACTTCAAAACAGGCCAACTTCAACCTTCTCCTACATTTGAAACTTTTGCATCTAATGCAATTTTTGTGACTTAAGAGGACTCAAACACGCTTGGATGTATGAAAGAAGAAATTAATCATATGATCACTTATTTACAATGATTTGAAATGACTGTAACGTAATAAACTGCTTTAAAAGCATACTGTTTTAAATAGTATCTTCAAAATATTTGAGCTATGATTATTCAAAAAATGATGGTGGATAGATTAAATAACTACTTATTTATTCTTTCAATCAAAAATATTTATTGAACCATAATATACACCAGTTTTGTGCTGGTTATTCAAAAGAGAAATGAACAAAACAGTTAAACAGTTTTCTTTTCTCTCTTTAGCAATCATATGTCCTCATAGGAGAAGTAGGCATTAATCTGAAACTCACGCATGTAACAAAATATCTGTGTCTACGTTAAGGCATATGAAAGAGATGCATAATTTTATTTCCATAGAACTCAGCCTATATCAGAGTTGGATAGATGATGGTAGCAAGAAAGCCTCTCTGGGAACATGGCATTTACTCTGAAGAAGATTCAGTTGTGATACAACAAGCAGAAATGAGAAAATTATTACAGAAAATGGAAAGAGCTGGTGGGAGATGTCCCATTTGAGGAAGGAAAGGCAGCAAGAGGAATACCAGAAGATAAGATTATAGATAATGTGGATCAGATAATGCAGGTTAGTGAGATCATGAGAAAGACTTGGAATTTAGTTCTAAGACCAATGGCAAAGCAGGGACTGACACTGTTTTTATTTTGACATATTTTCATCCTCTGCATAAAATTTTGAATTAATAAGAAGAATGGGTGACAGTTTCACAGTTGAAAGCTCATGCCATGGTCCATGGGAAGATAATTTGACTTTTGCAGTTTTAAAGACCAGCAAAGGATCTAATGTGCACTGGGGAATTGGAGCATATGTAATCAATTCACTAAGAAAGACAGCTTTAAGGAAATCATATATGTGATGAGGATTAAACTTTTTGCTTTGAGCACATTGCACTTGGCATCGCTGTGAGAAATCCAAGACAGATGCCAAGTAGACATTTTCATATTCATAAACCCAACCCACACATATCAACTCATACGTGGGTCAGCAGCTGAAATGAGGAATCCACACTAGAGATACAATTTTGAGAATCAACAGTTTATATGTAATATTTATGGCAAAGAAGACTGAGAACTGTTGGCAGAAGGGTGGAAGGAAATCTAGTTACATAAACATAGAAAGCAAAGACAGCATGTTGGAATTAGACCTAACTCAATGGTCAGAAATGTTGTTTGGGGCTGGGGATGGAAAAATGACACCAAGAAAATTATATCCTGCTCATGAATGAACAATGCAGGGTTCAGGAAGAATAAGTAGCATACCAAAAACTGCATAGCAATAGATAACATCAAGAATTCAAGTCAGTTAAAAAAAACCCCATCAAATTCTCATCTTCATACATCATAATGATTTGAATTCTAATATAAAATAATTGAACATATTTTCTTGTGCGGATAGAACCAAATAATCAGAGCCTGGTTTCTTTGAGGTGTATAGGTAGGAACAGATGTACTCTTGTTAGAAGGTACATTAGGCTCTCAACTGTCTGAATTGGTCATCTACTCTTAAATTTCTTATGGATTTTCTGAAGGTCTTCTCTGAAATTTCTCCTGTATTTCAAAAATTAGATACACCAACAAGTGAGGTGTTTTTGGAGCATGGAAATACAGTTATCTTGGAGGAATAAAAGAGTGGAATAATTAAGACACAACCAAATAAATTTTTACAAAAAAATAACACTTTTGGTTAAGGAGCCTTGAATGACTGTACTCAGAAGAGCCACCTCTCTGCATCACTGGGTCCCACATCTGACTACATGTTCCTGCTTAAAATATATACAGGGCCTAGAGCAGTAGCTCCGTGGTGATGGAACTTGCCCTGCTTGTGCCAGTACACGAGTTCAAACCCCAGCACCATGTACACAACAGTGTCTCGGAGCAATGAAAGCCACGTAAAAAAACTAAATAAAATATGTACAAACTTCATTCAATTGTCTACTGATTTCCTTGCTCATTAATAAGCACAAGAAATGTCAAAACTTTGCCCTGTTAGTCATTCTTTATTGACTGCCTATAGAAGAAACCCTAGACGTACTGTTTACTCAATAAATAATCACTGAATCATTAAATGGATCATTGGTATAAACAAACTTCAGAAGTGACTCATGAATTCACCATTCATATGAACCTGACAGAGCTTAAATGGTGGTACAACTAGAGCAAATATGATTTGCTAGAATAAAGCCTGTGTATACCAGGTTGATACACTAAAAACTGTACAAAGTGTGGACAGGGGGAGTGCCTGTGTTTTATGAGAGTTGTCCAACGGAGCTATTCAGTTGATTGTGGGATGTGCATATTCCAGACAACATAAAAAAATACTGGTAGTGAGTATGATTAATAATCAATAGAAGAAGGAAAAAAAACAGAATTGAGGTGATACTTCTTCTTTCATCTCTCTCTTCTCAATAATAAACATATTTATTGAGCTTCATAGAAAGTTCCATACCTTAAATCTCCCATTCCACTCAATTTCTACTTTCCCATCATAAATGAGAAGAAATGTTCACATTCCCTAATATTTTATGTGCATTAGTCTATAGTTCCAAGTAGTAGAATTTAAAAAGGTAGCAAGTAGCCATGCGCAATGGCTCATACCTACAACCCTACCAACTTGAGGGGATCAGGGAGGCTGAAGCAGATTCACAGTGAGTTTTAGCAGTTTATCAAGGTTCTAAGCTATTTAGTGATATCTTGTCTCAAAATAAACAATAAAAAGGACTGGGGATATAGCTCAATGGTATAGGGCCCTGGGTTCAATCCTCAATACTTTAAGAAAAAAAGGACCAATTAGTAACATACTAATTCAGATTAACATTTTCTAAATATGTAATTGTTCTTTTAATTTATCAAAATTCATTCTACAACTTCTCACATTTATAAGCTTATTACTGAATTTTTTCCTGTGAATTGAGAGACTAATTATTGGTGTATGCTACTATACAGAGAAATAAAACTTCTTTGAAAGAATAAATATCTATAATTTTTTTGTCTTATAGCTGAAAATTCTCTAAAATAAAGTATTTTAGATGTAGGCAAAATTCCTACTATATTTCCCAGAAATTCATTAAAGAAAGGAAGTTAATCCCACATTATTTAGTACAGAAAGGAATAATATTTGTACGTGTGCAAATATTTCTCTCAAAATATTTATAGGTATGCAATATAAAGAGGATATTTACTGACTATACATTTATATACTTCATGACATAGTGAGCAAATCGCTGAATTTCTGAGTCCCTGGCTTTTGTTGCCCCTCTAAACACACACGTACTCAACCTCAGTACTATTGACACTTTGGTCCAGATTTGCGGCAGAAAGCTCTCTCTACAGGAACAGTGTTCAGCATATCCATGACCATTACTCATTAGATACAGGTTGTCTAATTCCCAATTGTGAGAACTAAAATATCTTTAGATATTGCCAAATATTCCCTGAGGTGAGGTAAATTTATTCCAGTTGGGACACACTGCAACATAGCAATGCTTCTTAAATTCTTTCCCAGAAACATAGGTAGAGTCTGTCATATGTGAAGGTCTCTGGTTACTCTCAAAATTATTGGATTACAATTTTTATTGTAATCTAATAATTACAGTGTTTTCTTCGCATGTGCTGAGTTCAATACCCAGCAACCAAGTCATCATTGTTGTCATTGTCAACTTCTTCTTCTTCTTCTTCTTCTTCTTCTTCTTCTTCTTCTTCTTCTTCTTCTTCTTCTTCTTCTTCTTCTTCTACTTCTTCGGGGAATTTGACAATGTGTAGTTTTTACAACTATGCTTGATGTAGTTGAGGGAATTGTAAATTTAATATGCAAATGTACCATAAGATAAGCACAAAATGGAATTCAATTCTCAGAAGGAACAAAGACTTTGATTTTGTGACTTTAAAGTATTTTTTTGTCATTTGTTGTTGCACAGTGTACAAAAAAAATTTATAGTTGAAAGTCATGTTCTATTGGATTTGCAATCGATAATTAATACAACACTCCATGAAAACTAGACTGCTCGTTAAAATGTCAATTATTTCTGTACTGTCTCAGTGCCTAACACAGAATTAGTGCGTAATCAATGTTAGCCTCCTCTATTTCCTTCTATTCCTCTTTAATTGTTTTCATCACTTCTCCCCCTGATTCCTGTTGCAAAATGGAAATATAACTACCTTGGATACTTTACAAGAAAAAACAGTAAAGGGAGCTTGTGACAATGCTTTCAAAAGCACAAATATCCCTTGTGTTAATGGGCCGTTATTATTATTCCTATGACAATTTTTTTTCAAGATAGTAAAATTCCAATTCTTCCTCTTTCCTTATGAACTGTCTTCACACAGTCCAGCTGTGGCATATGGTCAATTCTTGATTTTTGTGAATGGATCTGCTGCCTCCTCAATTACCCACGTGCCCTGGAGCTGACTCATAATGCAGCTGAACATCTGCTACCGCATCTGTCTTCTCCCACTCACTGTGGGACCCCCAAAGAGCCTTCCTCTTACCAGCTGATACAAATGCTCCATTGCATTCTCCTCCAAAATAACACAGCCTGAAGGGGCCTACAGCCCAAGGATATAGGAGAAGGCAGCTGACAGGAAGTAAGTCATCAGGCATGTTTCCAAATGCCCCCCATCATGTTGAGGCCCCTAGAAACTGTCCTTCCTCCTACTAAAGAAGTAGGTAACTTATGCTTGATGAACCACATTTTCCCTACCAACATACATATTATTATCTCTGAGAACAGAATAGAATCGTGTAGGCAAATAGCAGACCGTAGGCATTCATCATGATTTCTGAAACATACCCTAAAGGGAAATTTATGCACTGTAAAATCCACTCTAGCATGTTTAAAATATGACCATAAACCCTTTGACATTCCTTCCACTCCAAGTTGGGGACTGACTGCATTTAGTGAATAGCCAACTAGCCCAGTATGGCAAAAGGATATTATGTGGGTTCCAAACATAGGACATAAAGATACTTGGGCTTCTGCCTGATTTTCTAGACATTTGGAACTAGACTGAGCCACCATGAAATAAGTCTGATGGCATAGATTTCATAATTTTGTGAGGAAATCCAAATTAGTCCATTCTATTACATCTGTGGAGAGTACCTGAGACAAGATGAAAAGACAGAGATAACCAGTCAACCTCTACCTACTCCAATCCCTTTGCCCCATTTAATGCAAGCAACATGTACAAACCTCAGCTTAAACCTTTTATAAATTCCTAACCTTCAGAAACTGGGAAAGATAACAACGTGCCTATTTATCCTAGAACACTAAGCCATTGGTTAACTTAAGCAGTAATAAATACCTAATATATCCTCCAACAAAAATTTACATGCTACCATTATTGTTGTTTAAGAATCAAACATAAGACTGGAGAGTGAAGGAAGTGGGGTAGATCCTGGACAAGGATTGGGATAAAGCAACTCTGTCAACATGTATGCTTGAATGAAGGTGAACCAATTAATCCCTTCAGTATGTAAGTTGACGCTGAAACAATTAAAATTTTCAAAAATTCAAAAAAAAATCAGGAAAATGTATGCAAAGACCCAGAGACTTAGGTCCTTCTCATTGATTGATGAAGCACATGTTAGCTGTGACTTATTTCTAAGCCAGGCTGATTCGGAGCTCAGGACGTGTACTTCCAGCACGCCTAGAAAACAGACCCCAGGATGGAGACATGTGTTAAGTGGAAGCAAGTGAATGAGTGAATAACTAAATTAATGCACTAATAGCAAAATTACAAACATGGAAAAATGAAATATAGAATGAGGTCATATACCAAGAACATATGATCAAGTCTTGGGGTGGAATGTGGAAAGCAGACAGAAGAGTGGTGGCCTCTCAGGGTCCTTCACTGTCTCTCTGACCTTGGAAAAGTCAGGACCTTATTTCCTTGTTCTCCAGTGTCATATCCTGATGTCTCTGTCTGCCATTTAAGAGCTCAGCAACATGATAGAACATGAAATAGAATACAGAAAATCCTTTATGTGAACTACCTCCAAGCTCCCGTGCACTCTGGGATGTTAGACTTTTGAACGAAAGTTTAACCAATTAGAAAATTAAAACAAACTCAAAAGAAAAACAAGAGAATAAACCTTTTATCAGATGAAGTTTAGACCCTGGGCTCCAACAATTTGATTATTGCTTTGCCTTAGGATAGTGCCGAAAACAGTCATTGACTTATTGGCACTTTTGTACCATCTGTGCACATGTTCATTCTCATTAGTGCCTAACAGCAAGAGTTTATTTTATTTGATAAATAATACATTCAATGAATCTCTGCCATTCCAAACACTGTGAAGAGGCAAACTAAGACAAGGGGAGAAAACAAAAGAATAAGAATATGCCTTTCAAAAATTTATATTATGAAAATATAAAATCTATTGTTCTAAAGACATATTTATGTATTCTGTAGGAATTCATTAAATCACTATTTAGGGACCTATTACTATTTTACTGGGTGCTGAAACAGATACCTGATAGCTATCAGATACTGTCTTTTCTCCAACACTAAATCTTTTCTTTCTTATTGAAAGGATTAAGATAACTTATCACATAATTTCATTCCAGGTTTCTTTTCCATTTTAAAGTTGCCACATCTTAAGCCAAAGTTGAACTTTTACTCCTACATCATTTTTCTTCTGCTTTTTAAAATTGTTCATATTAAAATTCCTTTCCTTTTTATCAACACTAACATGTTTTTCATTTATAAACTTACGTAACTTTTATAGGTCTTCGTAAGAGGTGTTTTAGGTAATAGTTGATGGCATAGACTCTGGATTCAAGAACTTTGGGGAAACACATCCGGAATCTAATTATTTGACCATATGTATATTTTAAATCTCTGAGCCTAAATTCTGTCATTTGTTTTAGTACATAATATTCTTTATTACATGTTGTTCCATTAAAAATTAAATAAAATGAAAACAATATAGCATACATATTAAACACCTGATAAAATAATACCATAAAATTACAGCAATTTTATTTTCATCAGCACACAAAACATCTCTTTCAGATTGATAAATGTAGTGTTAGCATCCTCATGTTATAGAAGTTGAAATCTGAGACTTTACCTTTTCTGCCTAAGGCCAAATAGGAAAGTGAATAGTTGGTATTAAGATCCCAAAGTTCTGTTTTCACACCAATATGTAATTTTATAATTCCTGACATTTTTTCCTGAAAATTTCATATCTTTCTCACTTAGTATTATGACTACAAATAATTTATGAAGAATTCATTTTTGTACTCTTTTATTCGTCTCTCAAATCCATGCAAGAAAGCCTATCAGCTCTTGTTCCATTTTGTTTTTTCTGATCTACATAGTATTCCACATCTATGCCATCAGGTACCACCTGGTCCAATCCATTACCATGTCACAAAGGACAGAGGCAAGATTTAACCCAATATTCTCTTGTGGATGACTATTCTCCACTTCCTGATGCATGATGCAATACAGTTCACTTATCAGTGGCCCGGAAAGGCTGGCACAACATTGCTGTACATATTCCACTTCACTTTTCAATGCCACTTTCCCTTCACCCTTATCCATAGGCCTTAGATTGACTGGACTTCTTTGCAGCACCAACTTAGTATGTTTCCTGCCTACTCTGTTCATAATGCCTTTTTGACCATCCTAATCTTTCTATGACTGGATCCTACTGGGAATTCAGTAACACACTTAAAATCATTTCCAGCATAGAGTTGCTCTGACCACACAGCCCAAATATTCTCCTTCACTGTCCATGCTTCTGTTTTGTTTTTTTTGTAACACATAATACTATAAACATATTGTTATGCTCATGGGGTTACTTTCTTATTATTCTCTTTCTTTTACTACTAAAATGCAAGTACCAGGAAACTCATCTAACTTGTTCGGTGTCAAATATTCATTATGTAGAAAAAACATGAGACATAGTATAGGTTCCCAATCAATATTTTTTCAATAATGAGTTAATTACCTAAAGCAAATAAAGAATTAGCTATGTTACCTGAAGTGGTTAGAGACTGGTTCCACTTAGAGTACACAAATACACAAATTCTGTAAAGATGGCATTTCCAAGAAGCAGGCTATCCTTTTGAGGGTCTCTCACTATAGATAAAGAAAGTCTACAGAGAGCAAAAGACCTGAGCATAGTAACATCACCAAATGATACTGCTCATGATGCTAGTAGAAAGAATAGTAACAGATTGAATGTTTAGTAATTAATGCAGCTCAAAGAAAATTTGTACCAGTCCTCTCATTCAATCCTTAGGACACTGTTAGAAGCAGATGTTATTGTACCCATTCTATAGACAAAACTATGGAAACTCAGTAAAATTATGACCAAAATCACCCTGTTCCCAAGTGATAAAGCCAGGATTCAAGCCCAGGTATATCTAGCTTCAAAGACAACTTCTATGTAAAGTTTATTACATGGAGCCACCTGTTTTAATCTCAATGTCTGTTCATGTTTTTGAGTGAAAATAATCTTGCTTATTCTATGAGAATGATGAAAAACTGCTCTGCTATTCATCACCAATGTAACTGTCCTTGAAAACCGGTAGACAGTGTTCTCAGAGGATCAAAGTGCACCAATATCCTTATCATCCCTACATTTTTAAAGTCCAATATAATTGCAGAAATACTTAGCTTTCATTCTGCTACAAGTCTTCCTCTAAGGTAGCACAAAGACAGATTGAAAGCAAATGTCTTAGCACTGTGTGATCATTCCACACAGACCCTCCAATGGGACTGCAGGGTTCAATTCGGGGATGCAGTGAGGGGATTGTGTCAATGCCCCCCACTAAGCAGGATGAATGAGAAGGATCTTGTGAGGTTGAACACTCATAATTGGGGTCAGCACACTGCATTTATTACTATTTTCCATTCACTGAAAGGCCTTCTCCTATGGTTTCATTTCATTTCCAACTCCTTGTATTTTAAACACTGAGTGAAATGTAAATGCGACATTTAAACTTTCAGAGGGACATTGAAAATGAACAGCTCTGTGCAGAGAGTATTTGGTATGGATTGGCGGGGTAGTGAGGAGAGAAAAGGTTATTACATCCAAAGGAAATTTAACTGAAGAAGAGGAAAGAGAGAGAGAGAGAGAGAGAAAACTAACATACTACGTTCCTCGCATAAATGGGAAAATAGAGTACAGAAGTGTATTGAATATGAATTTGTTCCTTTCTCAAATGGTTTGAAGAAATCATACACTGGGAATGTCTAAGAATTTTATCCCAGCCAGGGAACTGTAGAATTTCTCCTTTTCTGGGTTGGCTGATGAGACAGAGAGCTTTTACAGGACAGAAATCTCAATCCGTTTTGACAAGTAATATTTTCATTCTCTGCCACTTTTCCAAGAAGACTTGAAAATATTGTATTTGCTGTTAGAGGGGAGAGTTTTATTCTTTGTGTTGTTGTTGTTTATAGAGTGAGAGAGAAAATAAATTTTATTTATTTTTTTCATCTGGCCTTTGTCTCTCCGATATTTAGTTGTGTGTGGTGCAGGGTTTGATCCTGGGTCCTCAAGCATGCCAGGCAAACAGTCTAACCCCTGAGCCACCACTCTAGCCCAGAAGTTTTATTTGTAATAGTGATGATTATAAATGGACATGTATGTACACATGTGTTCATAATTGTAGAAAATACCTGCGTACTTGGTAAACTGATGATAGAGAACAGAAGGGAAGTAGCTCCACCAGGCTATTGGGACAGGGAAGATGCAGGAGCAAGTAGTTACAATACCAAGTGAAACCCCTGTCAGCATGGAGAGTGCAGGAGAGTCAGGGGATACCCAGCAACCATTATAGAAGACGGTCCACAAGGAGCATGGGTCCGGGGGAGGAGAGTGTAGGAACCCTTAGAGCATGTGCGTGTGTGTGTGTGTGTGTGTGTGTGTGTGTGTGTGTCTTTCTATCCAGAGGTCAGCACTGCATGACCGTCTACACTTAATTGAGAGGATCAAGAGTCACTCACAGAGAAGATATTTCTCATGATTCTCTCCCTCAGAATTCCCAATGAAGCACTCCTATTTATCCCAACCGTGCCTTAGAACTTTACATCACTGCCAGAATTCTAGCATGTGTTCTCTCTCTCCCTCCCTTGCACTCTTTCACCACCACCCTCTGCTTTTGTTCTGCAGCTAAGTTAATGTTAAGAAAAAGCTTCCTCAAACAAAGTGGAAACTCTTATCTTTTTACTCTTGGTCTTTATGCAGTTTTGAGACAAAAGGACTCCTTACAAAGACACAATTGAGGGGGCTGGAGTGGTTGCTCAGCGGTTAAGGTGCTTGCCCAGCACACGCAAGTGTAGAGGTTCAAACCCCAGCATCCACACA
>PVKS010035958.1:0-19696 GCA_004027875.1 Aplodontia rufa | reverse complement strand
CTCTGGGAAAACAGGATGTCTGTACAAACTCTCAGGTTTTTCCATTTCAGAAAAAACAAGCTCTCCCTTTCACCTTGGATCTGCACCTGCCCAAATCATCCCTCCCCCATTTTAAACAGGCAGTGCACACAGGTACACCTGACCAACACTGGCCAGCCACTCTGTAGACAGTCAAATGTCAGTTGTGCATCACTTTGTAGACAAAGGCAGACTCTCAGATCCTGCAAAGGATTTAGGAAACAGTAAGATGGTTTCTCCCTCCACCTCGAAAATAAAATAGATTTCAGCAGATGTCAGCAGATATGTCCTGAAATACTTAGATGGGAGTTCCTGGAAGATGGTCCATGTCAATCCCTTCTTCACCAGCCTGGGCATCCAAAATTCTTCTCAAGGTAACATGAGTCTGTTTTTTTCGTTTTTTAAAACAGTTTTTCTTGCTGTAAGAACTCTTATAATGGAGCCTAGTCCTCCTACAGCTAAGGCCTTTTCGTGCCACTGGAGTAACACTGCGCTGCTGTTTTCTGTGGGCTTCTCAAACCCTTTATAAATGTACTTCAATAACAAGTCAATGCCATTTCTGTCCAGTGACTGCACAGCCTGCTCAATTTCACTGCTCCTCAAGTTTGTGAGCTCTTTCAGCACCACACCCTGGGCTTGCTCCTTCACAGCTTGATTCTGGGTGTTGACTGGAGAGTTCCGCAAGGCTGCATGGAATGCCCGAAGCATGTCCCCTTGCCGCAGGAGCCCGTCCACCTCGCTCGGGTCGGGCCATGGCGGGAGTCCGGAGCCTGGCTCTGCCGGCTCGGCTGCGGCCCGACCTCAGCTCCGCTCCGCTCTTCACCGGCTCGGGCTCGGGGCGGGAAGCGGCCGCCCGGCACCTCCTCCGCGCGCAGACGCCGCCGCCCGCCCACTTCCAAAAGCTTTTTAATTTAATGGCATCCTGTTCATTTATTTTTGACTTTAATTCTTTTGCTTTGGGACTCTTGTTGAAGAATCCATTGCCAACTCCCATTTACTGGAGTGTTGATCTGAATTTTTCTTCTAGTAATTGTATGGTAGCTGATTTAATTCCTAGTTCCTTGATCCATTTTGATTTGATTTTCATGCAAGGTGAGAAATAAGGTTCTAATTTCAACTTCCTGCAAATGCCTGTCCTGTTTGTCCAGCCCTATTTGTTGAATAGGCTGCCATTCCTCCATGTTAAATTTTGACCCCCTTTGTCAAAGATCAGATGTTTAAAGATTTGTGGTTTTGTCTCAGAGTCTTCTATTCTAGTCCATTGGTCGTCAATACTATTTTGACACCTGCACTATGCTGTTTTTGTTACTATAGCTCTATTGTATAATTTTAGACCTTGTACTGTGAAACCACCTGTTTCGACTTTCTTGCTTAGGCATGTTTTGGCTATTCTGGGTTTCTTGTTCACAATGAATTTGAGAATTGCTTCTTTCTACATCTGTAAAGAATGACATTGGTATCTTGATGGGGATTACATTGAATCTTCATAGTGCTTTTGGCAGAATGGCCATTTTAATTAAATTAATTTTACCTAACCAAGAACATGGGATGTCTTTCAATCTTCTCAGGTTTTCTTCAATTTCTTTCTTCAATGTTCAATAATTTTCATTGTAGAGGTATTTCACTTCCCTTGTTAGATTAATTCCCAAGTATTTTATTTTTCTTGAGGGTTTGTGAATGAGACCAATTTCCTGATTACTTCCTGTGCCCTATTATTGTTAGCATATACAAAAGCTACTGATTTATGGGTGTTGATCTTGTAGCCTGCCACTGTGCTAAATCTGTTGATAAGCTCAAGCAGTTTTCTGGTGGAGTTCTTTGGATCTTCCAGATACAGGATCATGAAAAAAGGGATCATTTGACTTCCTTTCATCCTATTCATATGCTTTTCGTTTCCTTCTCTTGCTTGATTGCTCCTGCTGGGGTCTCAAGTACTAATTTGAATAAAAGTGGTGAGAGCAAGCAGCCTTGTCTTGTTCTGAGTTTAGTGGACATGCTTTCAGCTTTTCTCTGCTTAATATAATACTAGCTGAGGTTTTGCCATACATGGTTAAGTTCCTTTAATCCCTAACTTCTCTAGAGTTTTCAGCATAAATGAGTGCTGAATTTTATCAAAGGCCTTTTCTGCATCAATTGAGATGATCATATGGATTTTGTCCTTAATTAAGTTGAAGTGATGATTTGCATATGTTGAACCAGCCTTGCATCCCTGGAACGAAGCCCACTTCATCATGATCAATTATCTTCTTAATGTGTTTTTTAATGCAGTTTGCTGAAACCTTATTAAGGATTTTTGTGTTGATGTTCATCAGGGATATTGGTCTGTAGTTTTCTTTATTTTATGTGTCTTAGTTCGGTTTTGGTATCAGAGTTTTGATTGCCTTGGAAAAAGTGTTTAGGAGAGTTCCCTCCTTTTTGATTTCTTGGAATAACTTAATAATGAGAGGTGTTAGCTCCTTCTTGTGGGCATGGTAAAACTCAGCAGAGAATCCATCAGGTCCTGGGCTTTTCTTCTTTGGAAGGCTTTTAGTTGCTATATGGATTTCAATGCCCGTTATTGGGTTGTTTAGGATTTGATATTGTCTTGCTTCAATTTGGGGATGTTCTATATGTCTAGAAATTTTTCCATGTCTTCCAGATTATCTGATTTAGAGGCATATAGTTTTTCAAAATATGTTCTGATAATCAGTTTGATTTCCGTGGGGTCAGTGGTGATTGCTCCCCTTTCATTGGTGATTTTGTTGATTTGCTTCCATTCCTTCCTTAGTGAGGTTGGCTAGGGGTCTGTCAATTTCATTTATTTATTTTTTCAAAGAACCAGCTCTTTGTTTCATTGATTCTTTTTATTGTTTTTGTTTGTTTGTTTGTTTTGTTTTTTTTCTCAAACCCCATTGATTTTAGCTCTGATATTGATTATTTCCTGCCTTCTGCTGGCTTTGGGCATAGATTGTTGTTCCTTTTGTAGGGATTTGTGGTAGAGCATAAGCTTATTTATTTGCGATTTCTCCTGGTTTTTAATGTAAGCACTCAGTGCTATAAATTTTCCTTAAGAATGCTTTCATGCTGTCACAAAGATTTTGATATGTTTTGTCTTCATTTTCATTCACTTTGAAGAAATTCTTGATTTCTGCTCTCATGTTTCTTGGATCCATTCTTCATTTAATAGGGTATTATTCAATCTCCATGTATATCTGTTTTCTGTTATGATTTTTGCTATTAATTGCTAGTGTCATTGCATCATGTTCTGATAGAACACATGGAATAATATCTACTTTTTTATATTTGCTGAGATTTCCTTTGTGAATTAGAATATGATCTATTTTGGAGAAGGATCCATTTGCTGCTGAGAAGAAGGTATATTCAGCGAATTTGGGTGGAATATTCTATAGAGGTATGTTAAGTCCATTTGATTTATGGAGTTGTTTAGGCTGGAGATTGTTTCACTGTTTTTTTGCTTTGATGATCTGTTTTTTGGTGATAGAGGAGTGTTAAAGTCTCCCAGTACTATTGTGTTGAGATCCATAAGTGGTTTTATGCCATGGAGTAATTTTTCCACATAGTTGGAATCATTGGTGTTTAGAGAGTATATGTTTAATATGATTATATATTCTGTTGTATTGTTCCCTTTACTAGGATGTAGTGGCCTTCTTTATCTCTTCTGATTAGCTTATGTTTAAAATCTACTTTGTCAGATATAAGTATTGCAACACCTGATTGTTTACTTGGGCTGTACGCCTGGTAGATTTTTTTTCTGTCCTTTTACCCTCAATCTGTAGGTGTCATTGGCTGTAAGGTGGGTCTCCTGTAGGCAGCATATTGTTGGATTTTGTTTTTTGATCCAATCTGCTAATTTGTGTCTTTTGATTGGTGTGTTGAGTACATTCACATTCAGTGTTAGGACAGTTATGTGGTTGTGGTTTATAGATATTGTATTTTAATAGTAAGTTCTGTGCTGTCTTGGTTGTCTATTGATAGTATTTACTTTTATTGAATTTTCTTTGGGGGACTTGAGGATTGTTTGCTTGTTCTTTCTGGAGTTTATCTTTGAGGATTCTTGTAATGCTGATTTTCTGTTTATGAATGCAGCAAGTTTGATCTTATGGTGAAATGTTATTATTTCTCCATCGAATTTGAAGCTGAGTTTTGCTGGGTATAACATTCTCAGCTCAGGTTGCGGTCATTCAGACATTGAAAGATCTCCTTCCATGATCTTTTTGCTTCTAGAGTCTGAGCTGAAAAGCCAGATGTGATCCTTATTGGTTTGCCTCTGAATGTGATTTGGCATTTCTCCCTTGTAGCTTTTAATATTCTTTCCTTGCTTTCCCTGTTTTACATTTCAAATATGATGTGTCTCAATGTGTTTCTCATTTGATTAGGCCTCTTATGGGTCCTGTTGCTTCTTGGATGAGCATTTCTGATTCTGTTCTGATATGGGAAAACTTTTCTTTAACTATTTCATTGAGAATGTTCTTTACATCATTCACTTGTGTTTCAATTTCTTCCTGTATACCAATTAGTCTTAGATTGTTTCTTCTGATTTCATCTGAGACACTGAAAATTCTGTTTATGTTCTGTGAGGGTTTTTTTTTCTTTTTTTAATCATCTATGCACTCAAGCTTACTCAGTCTATCTTGATTGTTGGAAGTTCTTTCTTCCAGAGCTGAGGTTCTGTTTTCTATAGAAGTTAATCTATTATTAAATTCTTCCATCATTCTTCTGATGTGATTGACTAAAGATTTTTTGCTCTATTACTTCTTTTTCCAGTATGTCACTACCCCTCTGTTAGCCACCTTCTTGCAGAAAGCTGCTTTTGCCTGGAGCCTCATTTTGTTGCACCTTTAGGATCTAGGATTCAGGGCATCAATCTGGAATCTGATGTGGGGCAGTCTACTTGATTGTAGAAGCACAGCAGCTGGGGTGCATCCCTGGGTTCTGGGGTCTCAGGGCAAGCTGGAACAGAACTCCTGAATGCCAAGATGGGACCTGAGATCCTTGGCAGCAGGTAGGGGTCAAGTTTATCTGGACCTGGCAGTTATGCACGGGGGTTGGGTGGCTCCGGGTGGGGGTGTTTGGGGGTGTGTCCTAGGTGCATCTGATGGCCCTGAACCTGAGGCCTTGGGGTCCACACATGGCAGCTGGATTGGTTGGCTCTGGGCAGAGGTCCTTTGGGGTGGGTGTCCTGGAAATTCCTGCCAGCCCAGACTTGAGGTCTGGGGTCCCATCATGGTGGCTTTGTGGGTCTGTAGATCTGTGAGTTTGTCTCTATGTCTTCTATTCTGTACCATTTGTCTATATGTGTGTTTTTATGTCAATGCCATGAGATTTTTGTTACTATTGCTCTGTAGTATAATTTGAAGTCAGGTACTGGGATGCCTCCAGCATTGCTTTTTTGACTTAGAGTTGCTTTGGCTATTCTAGGTCTTTTATTCTTCCAAGTGAATCTTAGGACTATTTTTTTTCCCCTTGTTTTGTGAAGAATGTCATTGGTATTTTGATGGAGATTGTATTGAATCTGTATATTGTTTTTGGTAGTATGGCCAGTTCAATAATATTAATTTTGCCTATCCATAAACATGGAAGGCTTTTCCATCTTTTGTGGTCTTCTTCAATTTTTTTTAAAAACTATTATGAAATGATTTCTTTCTCAGCAGATTCATTGTTCGTATGTAGGAAAGCTATTGATTTTTATTGTTGATTTTGTAACCTGCTACTTTGTTGAATTTGTTTATTAGCTCTTTCTTTTGGTGGAGGTTTTTTTTTTTTTGCATCTTCTAAGTGTAGGATTATATTATCTCCATCAATGATAATTTGACTTCTTCCTTTCTTATTTTTACCCATTTTATTCCCTTCCCTTGCCTAATTGCTCTGGTTAGAATTTCTAGCACTATATTAAGAGTGATGAGAGCGGGTACTTTTACCTTGTTCCAGATTTTAAAGGAAATGCTTTCAGTTTTTCCCCATTTACTATGAGGTTGGATTTAGGTTTTTTATATATAGCCTTTTCGATGTTGAAGTAGGTTCTTTATTCTGTATGTTGGGATTTTAATTATAACATATTATGGAGAGGTTCTTTTTTGATCTTGCCTGCTTGGGGTTCGGAATGCAGGATGCTGGATGTCCACCTCAGTCTGAAGATTTGGAAAATTTTCTGTTATTATTTCCCTGCAGAGGATACCCATTTCATCAGCCTATACCTCACATCCTCTTCAATTCCAATGATTCTTATATTTGGACTCTTAACGTTGTCCCAAAGTTCTTGTATATTCTGATAATGATTACTTATTTTATTTTCTTCAATACTTTTGAATGTTCAAGGCTGGCCACTTTGTTTGCCAGCTCTGGGATTCTGGCTTCAGGATGGTCTACTCTATTAGACAGACTTTCAACTAAATATTTTGATTTATTGTGTCTTTCATTTCCAAGATTTCAATTTGATTCCTTTTCAGTATCTCCATCTCTTTATTGAACTTCTCATTTATATCCTGTACTGACTTCCTTAATTAATTTGGTTGTATTTTTTTGTTCTCTTAGTAAAAATGAGCATTAGATTTTCCAGTAACATTGTAGACCTTGAGTAAATGTTTTAAAAATTTGATTTTGAGAAGATATATTCTCCACAGATAGCAAAGATAAGTATACCTTGAAGGCTACAGAAATGTTCAGAAATGCACCTGGTAATTTGTTGTTGCAAATGTATAACAATTCTTCAATACTAATTTAGAAGTCTCCCATGTTCATTACTTCTTCATATTGTGCTATCCCATTAATTTCACATAACATGCCATGTTTATCAGCCAACTTCAATGATAAATTTAATTCAGTGAAAGGAATGAGTACTTATTATAATTTTTAGATGACTGATAGTCTAAAAATAAAGGTTATGATTTTTATGATATTAAAAACTTTTTAAAAGGATGTTGTATCTAAAAAGGGTAAAAGAAAAATTAATTTTGAAATTTGTTGTTTGGTCATACAATATGAGACATGTAATTCAAATGAGTCTTCTTCCTTCTTTTTCTAGTATTTCCTACTTTTGAGAAGTAGGGTCAGTAAACTGCAATTTGTTTTGAATAAATACCATTTTAAAAAATTATTGCTGGGGCTGGAGCAGTGGCTCAGCGGTTTCGGCGCTTGCCTGGCAAGCACGAGGACCCAGGTTCAAATCCCAGCACCACATACACAACTAAGTGTTAGAGCAATGAAGGCCATGTGAAAAACTAAATAAAGTTGTTTCTCTCTTTCTCCATCTCTCTCACTGTCCCTCTCTCTTTTAAAAATAAATTATTGCTTCATTTTTCTTCAAAGAATTTCCTTTTTTTTCTTTCTTTTAAAGAGAGAAAGAGAGAATCAATTTTATTTATTTTTTCAATTGGCCTTTGTTTCTCCAACACTTAGTTGTGTATGTGGTGCTGGGATACAAATCCTGGTTAAAAAGAGTTTCTTAATCCCTTTGATACTTTCATGTGCATTATAGCAATTAAATTTTTGTTACTCCATTACTTTCTTTATAGCACTAATTTTACCTAAAACATTGTTTTAAATTATTACTGAGCATATACAGTTGAAAGTAGGTATCTAAAAAATGATGTCTTTGGCTTGCATTCTAGAAAGTGTTTTAATTTATATTTTCCAAATGAGCTAATCTGAGGCCTGATAACACTAACCTTATATTCCCAATCAACACCAAATGTATGCTTGGAAAATGTGTTCTTAATACACTCCGATATTCACTGAAGCAGCAAAGTAGCCATATCATTCTTGGATATCAACATCATCAAGAGTGTTTTCTCTGCAGTGTTTACTAGCATATTTGAAAGTTTGCAAAACAAGAAAGACAGAATGACCTAGATTTTTTTTAGCTCTGCTCTTGCAATTTATTCTCTTTTCTAGGCATTTTTAACGGCCTATCAAATTTTTTTCTGTCTAAATTCCATTTAGGTATTAGATTGTTAAAAATATGCATAGATCCACATTATTCACATTATGTTCTAGGCCAAATTCCAGAAAATACTTATATATGAAGTATGAATCTTGACAATCTGGAAATCAAGAAATAATTATCTGCTTTATTTGGCTCAATCTGGGATTTTCTTAAACAAATGTGTAGTAGTCTGCATTTTTTACTTTATTCAAAATTATTTCATTCATCATTTCTATTACACCTCTGTGTGGTTCAATAATGTGAACCTTTGGGGCTGGAGCAGTGGCTCAGTGGTTACAGTGCATGCCTGGAATGTGCAAGTACGTGAGTTCAAACCCTAGCACCATGTACACAATGGAGTGTCCAAGGAATGAAAGTCACATGAAAAACTAAACAAAGATTGCTTCTTTCTCTCTCTCTCGTGCACTATCCCTTCTTTCTTTAAAAAAAATAATGTGAATTTTTCACGTTGATCCTTATATTTTGTGAAAGTGTTCCATCATGATGTCATTAAATTTTACTATTGTTTCTGCCAAACTGAAAAATTCTAATTACCATTTTCATAGTATCTTAGGTAACTCCTCTGAACACTAAACATTGCCCACAGGGAGAAAAATGTATTATGAATATTATGATTTCAGTGTGCCAATATTTTTTCATGTAGTGTCTGCTCTATTGCCTTTCACATGTTTTTCACATTTTTACTTTTAAATATTTACTATTGTTGAAAACACACATTTCATTTACTTCATTTACTTGCCTACCAAGCAAGTGTGACAATTGCTGACAATCTTTGTGTCCACTCTCTTTCTTCAGCAGCTTTATATTTATCCTTAGAGAACATGAAATGTGGACAGTATACAGTCTTTGAGGTTAAATAAATTAATGTAAATTAATGTGCATATGCTGATTTGGGAAGAAACTGTGTAGCAAGTTTCTGAATCTTTCTACCTGTGCTACTTTTGGAATGTTTCCAACAAGAGTTTTCAATGAGGGAGGCTAGCTTTTTTTTTTTTTAAGAGAGAAGGACAGTGAAAGAGAGAGAGAATCGATTTTTATTGAGTTTTTCACATGGCTTTCATTGCTCCGACACTTAATTGTGTTCTTGATGCTGGGGTTTGAACTCCCGTACTCGCGCATGCCAGGCAAGTGCCCTAACCGCTGAGCCACCGCTCCAGCCCCAGAGCCTAGCTTTTAATGCTCAGATTGTAGTGACGGGGGCCAGCTCCAGCAGAACTCTTGGGTTCCCAAAGGATGAGTGGAGTCTGGCGAGGAGGAACATCTTGAACCTCCGGGACAAGTTGCAAGCAGACACAGTTCCCTGCTGGAGCAAAATGCCGTCTTTTCTTTATTGTGATGTATTTTTATACAGGTAGCAAAACAATACTTCCATTAACTGTTTCTTTTCAAATTTCTCAGTAATCCCTGGCATTAGCCATCAATACAACATACTTCCTTGACATATTAACCACATTGTTTCTTTTTCTTTTTCCATAATTGTCTTTTTTGAGACATTACACCCTCTATCTGTGTTACACTTAAAGAGCACATTAAAGTGGCTGGAGCGGTGGCTCAGTGGTTTCGACGCTTGCCTGGCAAGTATGAGGACCCGGGTTCAAACCCCAGCTCCACGTACACAACTAAGTGTTGGAGCAATGAAGGCCATGTGAAAAACTAAATAAAAGTTGTTTCTCTCTTTCTCTGTCTTTCTCACTGTCCCTCTCTCTTTAAAGAGAAGAAAAGAAACTACTTAAAAAAAAAAAAGAGTCCCTTAAGGTCAGCTTTCTATATTTACTCAGAAGTTTTTGCACAAGCATATTACTAGGAAATTTTCTTGCTTTTGGTAATACAGTATTATCAAGTATTATCAAGCTTTTGTGCCCTTTTCCAAGCAACCAATTAGCATTGTATTATAGTTGTATATAACTAAAATTATGTTCTTGTCATCTATTAGTAACCTTACAAAAATATTTACGTGTTCTTACTATGTTCTAAGAAGTAGAAACTTAACTTAAACTATTTAAAAACAAAGGCAAAATGAGAAGTAGAAAAACATGTTCCTTAATCACTCATATAGTATGCAGTATGGACACGTGATTTTTAGATAATATATGTGTAACTGTTTACGTATGCTGTTTGTTTGTTCCTTTGTCCTGCATCTCCAAGGTAGCCCCTGACGTCCAAGTCTCTGAATAAAGGGCAGGTGCTGGACATTAGTCCTTTTACCATTAATATTAGCATTTTTCATTTTCATTGTATATTCTTGCAAAAAACAATGGTGGGTCTGTGGGGGGAGGGTTTTAATAATTATTTATTTGGGCTCCTGTAGGTGGATACCACAAACATCTTCTAATATTATAGACTACACATGGTGGTTCCCTGTACTGTGGGAACAACAAATTTCCTATTATATGTCTTTGATTGTTTAACTGGTAAAATGTTAACAGACTAGATGTAATCAACATGGGTGAGAGTAATTCCTGTAAATGTAATTTTCTTAATAACTTTCAAAGTTGGATTTCTGGTTATCTGGGCTTTTTTAGAGTGGTATTAATACATTTTTTAATTTATTAGATGGATATAGAGATACACTTGAGGGGGAAACATTATCAAACATTCAAGAACCATTGTATATATACTTAGTTATCCAGAGCTAATGCCATATCATGGATGCCCAGCTTGGGTTCCCCCTCTTGCTGTTTCTCCCAGAAGAACTCCTGAGTTAAATGGATATCTTGTGGAGGACAGAGATCTCCTTCTGAGATGATTCCCCCAGTCTCCTAGGAATTCTTCCTACACCCTCCCCCTGTCCCCCTCCCTACGCCCCCAAGTACCCTAGGGAGTCATCTCCCTGTTGTGTTGAGAATCATACAATTTGAAGTTATTGTTAGCTTAGCTGTCTAACCTACTGCTTCCCCATGTATTCTAGCTTCCACAGATGAGAGATACCATTTGGCCCTTGAGTCTCTGAGATTGGTATACTTCACTGAGCATAATTCTTTCCATCTCCATCCATTTGGCAGCAAAAGCCATAATATCATCTTCTCTAATGGCCAAGTAGTATTCCATTGTATATAAGTACCAAAGTTTTTGTATCCATTCATTGAGTGAGGGGCATCTGGGTTGGTTCCATAATCTAGCTATAGTAAATTGAGCTGCTATAAACATTGATGAAGCCATATCACTATAATATGCTGATTTTAATTCTTTTGGGAAAATACCCAGAAGTGGGATAGCTGGGTCATAAGGTAGTTCCAACCCTAATGTTTTGAGGACTCTCCACACTACTTTCCATAGTGGCTGAACCAGTTTGCAGTCCCACCAGCAGTGTGACAGTGTTCCTCTTTTCCCACAGCCCCTCCAGCATCTGTTGTTGTTCGAATTTTTCATTTTTGCCACTCTAACAGGAGTGAGGTGGTATCTCATTGAAGTTTTGATTTGCATTTCCCTTATAACTAATGATTTTCTCATATATTTATGGGCTTTCTGGAATTCCTCTGGTGAGAAGTTTCTTTTAAGATCCGTAGCCCATTTATTGATTGGATTATTTGTGGTTTTGGTGTTTAGTTTCTTTAGTTCTTAATACATTCTGGATATTAGCCCTCTGTCCGAGGTGTAGCAGGCAAAGGTTTTCTCTCATTCTGTAGGTTCTCTCTTGATACTCTTGACTAGATCTTTAACTGTGCAAAAACTTTTTAGTTTAATTGTATCCCATTCATTTATTCTTGACTTTACTGCTTGAGCCATGGAAGTTTTGTTGAGGAAGGCGCTACCGATTCCTATGTCCTATAGTGTTGACCCTACTTCTTTTTCTAGTAAGTTTAAAGTTGTTGGCTTAATATCCAGGTCTTTGATGCATTTTGATTTAATTTTTGTGCAGGGTGAAAGATAAGGATCCAGCTTCAGTTGTCTGCACATGGCTGTCCAATTTGTCCAACACTATTAGTTGAACAGGCTTTCTTCCACATTATGCTTTTGCCCCCCTTTATCAAATATCAAATAGTTAAAAATATCGGGGTTTGTCTCAGGATCTTCTATTCTGTTCCACTGATCTTCAGTTCTTTTTTGATGCCAATACCATGCTGTTTTTGCTACTATAGCTCTGTAGTATAATTTCAGGTCAGGGATTGAGATATCCCCTACTTCTTTCCTCCTGTAGAGTACTGATTTGGCTAGTCTGGGTCTCCTGTTATTCCATATGAACTTGAGAAGTGCTTTTTCTATATCTGTGAAGAATGCCATTGGTATCTTGATGGGGATTGCATTGAATCTGTATAGGGCTTTGGGTAGAATGGCCATCTTTATTATATTGATTCTGCCTAACCATGACCATGGAATGTTTTTCCATCTACTCAGATCTTCTGTAATTTCTTTTCTTAGTGTTTGATAGTTTTCTGTCCTTAATATCCTTTGTAAGGTTAATGGCCAAGTATTTCATTTTTTTTGAGGAGATGGTGAATGGGAGAGATTTCCTGATTTCTTCTTCTGCAGATTAGTTTTTGGAGTAAAGGAAAGCTAAAGACTTACTGGAGTTGATCTTGTGGCCAGCCACTTTGCTGAAATCATCTATATGCTCTAGGAGTTTTCTGGCCAATGATATTGGGTCTTCTAGGCATAGAATCATGTCATCAGCGAATAGAGATAACTTAACTTCCTCTTTTCCTGTACCAATACCTTTGATTTCCTTGTCTTGCCTGATAGCTCTGGCAAGGGTTTCAAGGACTATATTGAACAAGAGTGGGGATAGTGGACAGGCTTGTCTCATACCTGAACTCAGTGAAAATGTTTTCAGTTTTTCTCCATTGAGGATAATGTTGGCTATGGGTCTGTCATAAATGGTTCTGACATAGTTAAAGTATCTTCCCTTGATCCCTATCTTTTCCAAAGGTTTGAGCATAAAGTGGTGTTGAATTTTATCAAATGCCTTCTCTGCGTCAATTCAGATGATTATGTGATTTTTGTTTTTAATTCTGTTTATGTGGTGAATTACATTTATTGATTTGCATATGTTGAACCAGCATTGTTTTCCTGGAATGAAGCCCACTTGATCATAATGAATTACCTTTTTAATATGCTTTTGTATCCAATTAGCTAAAATTTTATTAAGGATTTTTGCATCAATGTTCATCAGGGAAATTGGTGTGTAGTTTTCTTTCCTTTATGTGTCTTTGTTGGGCTTTGGAATCAGTGTAATGTTTGCTTCATAGAAAGTGTTTGGGAGTGACCCCGCTCTATCAATTTCCTGGAAGAGCTTGTAGAGGATCTTCTTCTGTGAAGGCTTGGTAGAATTCTGCCGCATATCCATCCGGACCTGGGCTTTTCTTTTTTGGGAGAGCTTTGATTGCTGCTTCAATTTCGTTATCTGTGATAGGTTGGTTTAGGTTTTCAATGTCCTTCTGTGTTAAAGAGGGGATGTTGTGTGTGTCCAAGAACCTGTCCATGTCCTCCAGGTTATCAAACTTGGCAGAGTATAATTTTTTTTTTAAAAGACAGAGGGACAGTGAGAGAGACAGAGTTGTGGGGCAGTCTACTTGATTGAAGAAGTGTACTGGGGTTTGAACCCGGGTCCTCATACTTGCCAGGCAAGCACCGAAACCGCTGAGCCACCACTCCAGCCCTGAGTATAAATTTTTAAAATAGGTTCTGATAATCTTCTGGATCTTGGATGAGTCTGTGGTGATATCCCCATTTTCATCTTTGATTTTGTTGATTTGCCTCATTTCTTTCTTCCTTTTGGTGAGGTTGGCAAGGAGTCTGTCGATTTTGTTCACTCTTTCAAAGAACCAACTCTTAGTTTTGTTAATAGTTTGTATAGTTTTTTTTATTCTCAATTTCGTTGATTTCAGCTCTGATTTTGGTAATTTACTGTCTTCTGTTAGATTTGGGGTTGGACTGTTCCTCCTTTTGTAATCGTTTGAGTTGAAGCATAAGGCTATTTATCTGATCTCTTTCTAGATTTTTGATGTATGCATTCAGTACTATAAATTTACCTCTTAAGAAAGCCTTCATACTGTCCCAGAGGTTTCAGTATGCTGTTTCCTCATTCTCGTTCAATTCCAAGAACTTCTTAATTTCTGCTCTCCTTCCTCTTTTACCCATCTTTGTTTAAGAGGTAGTTATTCAATTTCCAAGTGTATTAATACATTTTTAAAAGGCATTTCTCATGTTCCCTCAGACTCCACAGACCTAATGAAGTTTTATTACTTTTACAACGATCTTTATCATCAATAACAAATTTTTCTGGGAATTTGGTCTGCAAATGCATAGTTATAAGTATGATCGTTATAAGAAAACACCCAATTCCAAGGAGAGATAACAGCAGCAATTTCCTGGAATGGTGGCCTTGCCAAGCCCTTCCCTATGCCTGGATCTTGTCAATCAGTATGATGGAAATGGTCCCCGCCATTGTAGGACCATGAACTTGCTGGACAGAAAATGTATTCAGGTTTAATGCATTCCTAAGAAAAAGTCTTCTAGTTTTCCCAGAAATTCATCAGTTATGGTTGACATAGAATCAAAGTATGTGAACACATGTTGCTTGTCAGGGAGACAGCTGCATCTTCTCTGGCGTGGCTTCATTTTGTTCTCACGTCTTCTTTGTTTTCTTCAAAGATTTACTTAATAATCAAAATAATTTTAATCATTTTTGGTTTTGTTTTCTGATTCTGATGATTTAAAAAGTCTTTTTTTCTGACATTGAGGAGGAGCCATCATGTATAGATGGTCCCTAACTTACAATGATATGACTTTGGATTTTTGATTTTACAAAAGCTGTGGATTCAGTAGAAGCTGTATTTCAAATTTTGTATTTTGATCTCTTCCTGGGGTAATGATATGTGGTCTGATCCTCTCATGAAGCAGACGGTGCTGGAAGCACAGCTCCCAGGCAGCCCTGTGATCGTCAGGGAAATCACCACCATTCTACAGTGTGCTGTGTTGCTGAGCAAGAACATTCAGTAAGTTAGGGTTATTAAATGCGTTTTCAGTTTAAGATATTTTCTATTCATGATGGGTTTGTGGGGACATAACCCCATGATAAGTTGTAGATATCTGCCATAGTTTATGTTTTCCTTGGAAATTTTAACATTTAAAAATAACATGTATTTTGGCAGGCACAGTGGCACATGCCTGTAATCCCAGTGGCTTGGGAGGCTGAGGCAGGACGACTGCAAGTTCAAAACCAGCCTCAGCAACTTAGACCCTTTCTCAAAATAAGAAAGGATGGAGATGTGGCTCAGTGGTTAAGCACCACTGGTTTCAATCCCTGGTACCAAGAAACAAAACAAAACAAACTAAAAAGGACCAATGTATTTAACAAACTCCTCAATTTTAACAGAACTTACCTTTTTTACTGACAAAATTTTTGTAATAGCAAATTAAAAAATAGCAGTGTTTTAAAACAGATTATTTGTAGATTATTAATTGCAAATGATAGTTTTTTTCTTAGAGATTTAATTTGTATCTTAATGTAAGTATTGTAGATTTTAATTTAAAAATTAGTTATGTTGGGGCTGGAGCAGTGGCTCAGTGGTTTCGGTGCTTACCCTGCAAGCATGAGGACCCGGGTTCAAACCCCAGCACCATGTACACAACTAAGTGTTGGAGCAACTAAGGCCATGTGAAAAACTAAATAAAGTTGTTTCTCTCTTTCTGTCTCTCTCACTGTCCCTCTCTCTTTAAAAAAAAAATTAGTTATGCTATTCTGGTAAATAATCAGTGGATGACAGAAATTTCAATATGAAATATAAAATTTAGTCAGTGCTCTAATATCATTGGGGGATTTAAAATTTTTCTAAGATGCTTACTGACTAGTACATCATATAGAAAAATAGGTCCTTTAGGAATAGCACAGGTTTATTTAGATGGGTTAGATCAGGTCTTTGAATATTGAATGATTGCTTTTTCATACATTAATGAATCATTATATTCTACACTATTGGAATAAGTGTCTTTACTGTCAGTTGAAAATTACTGGTGTATACTGATTTTACTGAAGTAAGATACATTACTGCCATCTTCTGGAAATTTGTCATAATAATTATACAATTGTCCATCTTTGAAGTGGACAAAGATTTAATAAAAAGTCCCATATCTACAATAATTAAGATGATCCTCATGTGAACAACTTTCCCTTGATAGATGGTACACTTGGGCAGTGCACAGCCTGAACAAGTGTACATACTGCCCTTAGTTACCTTTTGGGTCCAGTCGCAGGGATTTTCCTTGTCATAAGGGATACTCTGGGAAGAAACTTGGTTTTCCTTTTGTCTAATAACAGCAGAAAGAATGATCAGGTTGCTGCCAAGAGAGCCATTTCCTTCCAGTTTTGAAGACAGGAAGAAAACATTTTGTAGAAAATATGTGGAGATCCCTCTGTCCTTGAGCTATATATTACATCTTACTAACACGTTTTAAACTTTTCCTCCCAAGATTTGGTCTCAGAGAAGAGATGGTGAGGAAGACAACAAGAGAACCCAAATCTCTGCCTTCCTCCTCCTCTTCAATCTCCCTTTTTCTCTTCCTTCCTTGATGCCTTGAGTCCAAAGGAAACAGGGCATGCTCATTTCCTCTACCTCTTCCCTCTCCTAACTGATATACATTAAAGATTGACCAGTTCCCCTAGTGTGAAAGGTCTATTTTATCTTTTCACTCAAAGGAATACAGCCAAACTCCAGCATCTGCCACAGAGACCCACAGCAGCCTCTCCTGCACAGAGTGATGAAGGCAGGGAGGCTGTGGTGAGCGCAGCTTCAGAAGAAATCACGGGCATGGATGTGTCTCCCCTCCTGTCTAGCAGCTTTAAAAGATGAATTATGCTGTGTGATATCAAAAGGGAAAGCAGACAGACCTACGTTCTGGATCAGGACTACTTGGACTTTGCATTTATATCATTTTAAGCTTTAAAATAATTTTCAGAACTGGCTACTATAGTTTGGATCTTGAATGTCCCTCAAAGACCCATGTGTAGAAGACTTGGTCTCAACCCATGGTGCTACTAGGAGGTGGTACAAGCTTTAAGGGGCTGGGCCTGGTAGGAGGAAGTTAGGTCACTGGAGACATGCCCTTGAAGGGATATTGAGACCCAGGACCCTTGTCTTTCTCTCTTTCTTTACTTCTCAGCTGCCAAGAGGTGAGCAGCTTCCTCTCACCATGATGTGTTGCCTCACCACAGACCAGAAGCAACAGGGCCAACCAGCCATGGACTGAAACCTCCAAATTGTGAGCCAGAATAAACCATTGATATTTTTGAGTTAATTATCTCAGGTATTTTGTTACAGTAATGGAAAGCTGCCTAAAACACCAGCCACTCTAATTTGTTCACCAGAAAACTGTGGAACTTTTGAACCATAGCATGGCCATCAAGTCTGGAAACACCAATACCATTATCTTATTATAAAGCCTAGAGTAATAATAATAAACCATTTACTTTATATTTGACTATTTTTTTAGCTTTCTACTATTACTATAAACAAATTACTATAAACTTGGTAACATAAGACAACACAAATGTATTATCACACTGTTCTAAAAGTGACTAATCCACATGATTCTTACAGGGCTAAAATCAAAGTGTTGGCAGAGCTTGTTCCCTCTGGAGTCTCCAGGGGAGGAAGATCCATTTCCCTATTTTCCAACTTCTCAAGGCTGCCATATTTGTTGGCCTGTGGCTCCTGCCTCCATCCTCACACCACATTACTGTCTCTGTCATTACATTCCCCTTTCTGACATTAACCAGGGCCACCAGGTCTTCCAGGGACAATCTCCCCATCTTAAGATCCTTCACTGAATCACATCTGCCAAGCCCCTTGGCTATGTAGGGTCACAGAGTCCCTGTATGTTTCCCGGGGTTAGGACATGGACAAGTTGTGTAAACCACGATTCTATCACACTTTACTTCCACACTTGATGGCCCCCTCACTTTTAAATATAATTGGTGCGTTTACCTAGGCTTGTCTATAAATGCTGAATATGCAATAAAATGATGGTCAAGCTTTTCTGAGTCTGTCAGCTTTGGCTCCTTGGTGAAGTTCCTGTGATGCCCAATGGACATGAGGAGAAAAGTCCAGGAATAGAAACTAGTAATTCTCTTCAAGCTCTGGGCTCCTGCCCCATAGTGTCTGTTGTCCACACTCAGGCTGCATACAGGCACTTCCTCAGAAAGGGACCTGGCGATTCCTTCTGCCCTGGAGGTGAAGCCAGTGCTCCCTACAAACCCAGCTGTCTCTTTTCTGAATTTATTCACACTGCTCATGTATTTTTCTTTTCTTTCTCTCTCTATTAGTAGAGACTGAACCCAGGGCCTACTCATGCTAAGCATATATGGTACCCCCACATTACACCCTCAGCCCCCACACCCCTCTTCACTTGCACACGAAGCATCCTCCCAGAGACTGCATGTGGGAATATCCTCTGTATGAAAACTTTAAAGGCAGCACTTAATGGGTTGGGACAGATCCATGCACCTCTGAGAGACAAAATAGTGCTCAGGCCAGTGAACTCAACTGTTGCCTAATGGTGCAGTCACGTGTCCAGAGCAGTGCTCTCCAGGAAAGCAGAAGGCATCTCGTGTGTCATTTCCACTTTCCCAGTGGACCCTTTAAGGAAGGTAGAAGCAAACAAACAATGACAAAAAACACAAAAACAACAAATGAGACTTATTTTAGTAATGTATTTCCTCCAATGCTATGAATTCAAAATAGCATTATTTCAAGGTATAATCAGTATAAACTTAGTGAATATTTTACATTCAATGTTCTCCTACAAAGACTTTGAAATCCAGGGTGTTTTTATGCTTATGGCACATCTCAATTCAAACTAGCCACGTATCCAGTGCTTATAGGCCACTCCAGGGCAGCTGGAAAATCTGATAGTGCTACTTAGAAGAGTGCATAAAATTGAGGAGGCATGAAGGGTTTCTCGGAGCCTCCCTGAGTGCTGCCTGGAGGGCAGGGCACCTGGGGCACAGGCCTCCCAGGCTCTTCTCATCCCGCTGGGATGTGCAGTGCTCCTAGGGGTCCCTGCTCACAGCAACCTTCTCATTCTCAATGGATTTCCTGTTCGGGTGTGCCAGGCAGAGGCTGAGAGGCTGTGGCCCACTCATGACAGATCCAGGTATTAGCTTCCTGCCACAATTTCTGTGATAGGGAATAAACAGTATTTTGACTTTATATATCAGCTTGACTTGTTAAATTAAAAAGTTTGAAAATTGGTTTATACTAATTATATATATTTATGGGCTACAATGTGATGTTTTGATATATGTTTATGATGTGGAATGATTGAATCAGACTTACAAATCCACCTCTTATAGATTTTTTTTGGTATGGTGAAAACGATTAAATCTACTCTTTTAGTAATTATGAAATATGCAATGCATTGCTGTTTGTTGGGCTCTGTGCAAAAGGAAAATCTCCATATTGGACGCCATGATGCTTCTCTTTCCTCCCCCTTCACATTTCGCGTGTTCTGAGCAAGGTGAGCTACGCGCCTGCGCTGGAGTGCTGCTTTCTCTCTCTCTTCGAATCTTCCCGGTCGGTGATAAATGACGCCACCAACATAATAGTCCCTCACTGGCTGAAATAAGCTAGTCTGCCACTTCACTATTGGTCCCTTAGCAGCCTGCTCTCGCTATGTATACGGATGTGCGGGAGAAATAAAGCGGGAGAGAAGTTTCAAAGCCCCACCCGCGTGTGAGACTGAGTTCTTTTCTCCCCCGGGCCGGGAAGGAAGGTTCCCGCTGGCGCTCACCCCGCTCGC
>PVKS010035957.1:0-19731 GCA_004027875.1 Aplodontia rufa | reverse complement strand
CTACCTCTGCAGGGATCTGGCAAGGGATCCCTGGGGAAGTGCAACTGGAGCTCAGACCTGAAAAATATCTTCATTTACCGGATGAATCAGGGCAGGAAGTGCATTCCAGTCCCGGAAGAGGGGCTGGTGCAGAGTCCCTCAGGTCCTCAGGTATAAGCAGGCTTTGAAAATGAAACCAACATGGCAGGGTCCCAAGGAGCAAGCAGGTAACTAATTAGGGGCTGACCAACAGACAGACCCCCGTGCAGAACTGTGGATTAGGATTTGTGTTTAGGATTTTTTATCCCTAACATAAAAGCAAAGGGCAGTCACTGCAGGGTGTGAAACAGGGGAGGTACATGATCCAGTCACATTTTCCAGACATCACTGACTGCGTGGAGCAGAGTCACAGCGAAGCTGTTAGCAGGCCTGAGCAATACTTTTTCTGAGGCCAGCATCTCTCACACTCCATTTTTTTTTTTTAAGAGAGAAGGACAATGAGAGAGACAGAGAGAATCAATTTTTATTGAGTTTTTCACATGGCTTTCGATGCTCTGACGCTTTGTTGTGTAAGTGGGTGCTGGGGTTTGAACCCGTGTACTCATGCGTGCATGCCAGGCAAGCGCTGTAACTGCTGAGCCATGGCTCCAGCCCCTCCCACACTCCTTTGGTGGGTGATAAGAATATCCTGCATGTGCAAATATAGGGATTCCTGAGCCATGATGATGGCAGATGTGCTGCTGGTGACCTTTGTCATCAGGCAAGGTTGGGCAACTGCTGCTATGGGAGATGTGAAAAGGAAGAAAGCCCAGCTCCATTTTGAAAATATTTTTAAAAATTTTTAGTTTCTGAAAAGCTATGACTGTGACTTGATTTGATTCTGAATTTTGCATTTTGTTCATGACTTTCTTTTGTTTTGATTTTGGTACCGAAGATTGACCCCAGGGGTGCTCTACCATTGAACTACAACTTCAGCCCTTTTTATTTTTTATTTTGAAACAGGATCGTCTTAAATTGCTGAGGCAGGTCTTGAACTGTGATCCTCCTGCCTCAGCTTCCTAGGTCACTGGGATCATAAGCATGAACTACTGTGCCCAGATATGACCTTGTATTTTGTTGAGAATGACAAGACTTACAAGAGCCGGGGCACAGATGACCTTGAACCTGGTTAATGGTGGATTCAATGATATACGTTCCCACCTGGGTCTGGGTTTTTCTGTGCCTTGGGAAAGGTGCCAGCAACAATCTCCAGGAGCAACCTCCTCCCAATTCTTTGAATTCGTTTTTGTTGGCCCCAGGTCTCTGATTTTTACCTCAGAGACGTCCCATCAAACACGTGATAGAAATCAAGTGGGTGAATATTTTATAGACTTCTAGCATCGTGCTGACATTTCATGGGAACAGTGAGGTCAGCCTAGGTCCTTGGGTGAAAGACAGATGGTTTGAGATCCCAGCTGTCCTGTTAGCAACTGTGTGACCTTGGGCAGAGTGCTGAACACCAACTTTTCTCATTTTTCCTTTTCTTTTTTATAAAGTTATTGGAGTTAAAATAAAAGGTAAAGTGCATTAGATACTCAGTACCTAGTAGGTGCTCAAGAGCTGGCAGGATATGCTTTCTCTGCACATGCATTTTTACCCTTACTACTGCGGGTACAGGTGATGTGTAGAAAGACCCTGGATCCTAATGAGCAGAGGTGTGTGATATTCCCAGCTTTATGTAGACAACATTTTCCACAAATTTCATCTGTCCCTCCACCCATCAGCCAGCCCATCAGCCCACCCATCCATCCATGCATACATGCATCCACCCATCCAAGCTTCCATGCATGCATGCACGCATCCATCCACCCATGCATCCACCCATCCATGTATCCACCATCCATCCATCCATGCATCCATCCATCCATCCACCCATCCATCCATGCATCCATCCATCCATCCATCCATCCACCCACCCATGCATCCATCCATGCATCCAGCAAGACTGAGTCCCTCCTATGGACTAAGTCTAAGAAGCAGCACCTGGAAATAGAGCCATGGGCTCTCCCTGAACGTTGCTGTAAAGAAGCAGGAAAAAAATATCTTTTGAAAACAAAAGAGGCAGTACCAACACTGTGGTTTGATTTTCCACACTGGGCATGAAAGGATTTCCAAATCCAGGTTCCTCCTTTAGAAATGCTGTCCTGGGACAATGTTGCCACCAGCTACAGTTGCTGAGGTCCCCAGGCCTCTGCTCTATCCTGCACGCTGTGGAAGCCTTCCATGCCGTGTGGAACAGCACACACTCAGTCTTAGGGTATAGAAGGAGTGAACAGAGTCCATCCCAGAGGTATTAGCTGTGATGTATTTGTTTTTGGTACTGAGGAAGCAGGAAGGATTTATTTATCGGGACAGAAGATTCCTTGGGATTAGGTTCTCCTGTGTCAAGGTCTCAGAGTTCTGTTGTTGTTGTTTGTTTGTTTTTGTATTTTTGGTACTGGGGCACTCAACCCCTGAGCCACATCCCCAGCACCCCCCCACACTTTTTTTTTTTTTTTTTTTGAGACAGGGTCTCACTAAGTTGCTGAGAACCTCACTAGGTTGCTAAGACTGGCTTTGAATTTGCTATTCTCCTGTCTCAGTCTCCTGAGCTGCTGAGAAGGTCTCAGAGTTTTTATCTTCTTTTTGGATATGAAGGAGTCCAGGTGCTTTGGATGGTGTCAGTATCTTTCCTCACTCTTGCTAATGGGACCCAACAAAACGCTACTTAACCCTTCAGATCTCCAATCCAAAATGTGTAGGAAGCTAGACCGGACCTGGAGTGGGCAGTGAGGCTGTGAAGGAGGCTGTATTCACCCCTTTGTCGGGGCTGCTTTGTTCCAATGTTGGAGAAGAGTAGTTGAGAAGTCTGAGTGGACTGCGACACATTGTGTGGCCGAGGAACAGAGGAAGCTCCAGGGACACAGACCTGCCCAGCTGGACCTTTCTCAAGGCCTCTATGGCAGACAGAGTGGAGGAGGCACCAAGCAAGAGGCCAGGAGATTTCTTTTCTCTCCTCAACTCAGGCTCCTTAACCTCTGGAGCTTAATCTCACATAGCCTCTGTTTGTTCCTTTAATAACTTAATGAGGTCATAATAGAGGATTACAAAAGAACTTTCAAACTATAGCACTGCATCATTTCAAATCATAAATGTGGCTATTTGTGTTGTCTTTTGTGTTTTACTTTTAAACAGCTGCCTTCCACTAGATTATAGAGTTCCTTGAAAGGAAGGAACTACCTTATAGAAGATACCTGATCTATATATAATCTTGGTACCTCCTAAAATGTCTAGCAGAGTACTCTTCACATAATAGATACTTTAAAGGTATGCTTGATTTATTCAGTGAATACTGCATAAGGAGCCCTGCAGTCAACCTATTGATGGCTTCTGTGAATATTCCAGAGATAAGATCCCTGTGTGGCCTCAGGAGTGGCAGTAATTGACATGTGAGAAAAGCAGTCAAGATGCTCAGCAGGCTGTCAGCTGCTGAATGGTGTGACAGTTTGGAGTAAAAGCAAATATCTTTTCTATCTGCAGTTCCATTGCAGTGCAATAATGGAGAAATGAGACTTGAAGACAAAAAATGGACTCACCTTCCTGCACTCTTGGAGTCTGACACTTGCCTCCGTTTGCAAGCTATTTTTCAATTTCTGCCTTGGTATTAAGGGTGGCAGGAGGGCTTTTGGGTGTTGTATCCTAGTCAACCATTCCTGAACACTCAGGTCCCAGTATCTGCCAGGTCACTGGAGTTTGGACTCCATCTCTGATAGGAGATGTTTGCATTTGTTGGTGTGTATAGTGTGTGTGCGTGTCTGTGTGTGTGTGTAGCCATTTTGGAGTTGTGTGATTTCACGCTACAGATGCTTTGAAAGCTGCTAAGTTATTCACACAATGAACTGAAGCGAATAGTTTTAGCTTTCCAACTCTTACTAAATGCAGATTCCTATGGTTGTAGGGTGTAGAACTTTTCCCAGCTGGCTTCTCAGCTTCAGGTTAACAGATTTAGTGAAATTAAAAAATTTAAATGAGGGGGGAAATATCAACATTATCTTACTTTCTACCCTAGAAATGGGACTATAGAAACCATTGTTCAGTTACGTTGCAGCTAGAGAAGAGCCAGCCTGCAGAGACCCCCTCAATTCCAACTATTTCCATACGTATTGATAGTGAGGGTTAGAAGTATGTCTGAGTCAAGAGATTTCTGTTGTTTTTTTTTTTAAGAGAGAGAGATACAGTGAGAGAGAGAGAGAAAGAGAATCAATTTTATTTAGTTTTTCATGTGGATTTTGTTGTGTACCTGGTGCTGGGGTTTGAACCTGCATCCTCGCACATGCCAGGCAAGCGCCATAACCACAGAGCCACCGCTCCAGCCCCTGTTCTATTGTCTTGAGGTGGGGAAATAATACCTATTTGGGTCTTAGGAAGGATTAGAAGTTGAGAATTATGCTTTTTATTAGAAATTTCCTTAAATTCCTGCTGTCAATCATTGGTAACTGATCGCTTGTGTCTGTCTTCATTAGCTTGGAATTGCGATTGGGTTCTTGGTCCCTCCTATGTTGGTACCCAACATCAAAGACCAGGACAAGCTTGCCTACCACATCAGCATCATGTTCTACATAATAGGAGGTGTGGCCACCCTCCTTTTCATCCTCGTCTTCATCGGTAAGGTCGTTAGTGGACTTACGCAGGGTGGGCAGGGAGGTTCTGTCACCTTTGGGGGGACACTTGTGAACATGACCCTAAACCACCATGGACACTTACAGAAGCTGGGCACCAAGCTTCTTGTGGTCTCCAAACGTTTTAACCTGACCAGTTGCCCCAATACAGGGCTAATTGGTCCTGTGCACTTTATTAGTGGTCCCATAAAAGGTTAATTGTAATTAGTTAGTTCTCCAGTCCTACTTCACCGGAAGAATTGGATAGATTAGTGGTTTCCTTGACCCCAGTGTCACAGGTACTGGGCTAAACCTGATCTCATATAGTCCTCAGCAACCCCAGGAATGAAGTATTAGTAGCAGTCCCATTTAGCAAAGAAGAAAATGAGACTTGAGAGAGGTTAAATAAGTTACTCAAGATGAGATAGCAAGTAAGTAGGAAAAGATTGGGTTTAAATATAAGCTTGTTTAATTCCATACTCTAAATTTCTAAAAGATAAAGAAAAGCAGAGGGCTGGGGCAGTGGCTCAGCAGTTTGGAATGCTTGTCTGGCATGGTCAGCACCACATACAGAACTGACTGTTGGAGAAACAAAGGCCAGATGAAAAACTAAATAAAGTTGATTCTCTCTCTCTTACTTTTTTTTTTTTTTAAGAGAGAGGGACAGTGAAAGGGAGAATCAATTTTATTTTAGTTTATCATGTGACACTCATTGCTCTGACACTTAGTTGTGTATGTGGTGCTGGGGTTTGAACCCAGGTCCTTGCACGTGCCAGGCAAGCGCCGTAACTGCTGAGCCACCACTCCAGCCCTCTCTCTTACTTTCTATCTTAAACAGAAAGAAAGAAAGAGAAGCAGAAATTGATCCACAAACACTAATGATCTCAAAGATTAAGCGGAGGCTACTTGGGAACCACATTTATTTACACTTTTACAAATTATATGTTGGTTATTGTGAAATCTAGAACATACAAGGAAGTGTAAAGAATGACCATTAACTTTTCCTTGTACAAGTTATTCACAACCACTGAGAACTATTAACATTTTCAATGCATGGTCATTTAATCATTGAGATATTTGATCAATAGAATTTTGTGTCTTCTGTTTTCTTCTGAGGGATTTACTTGGTTGTGACAAATTTAGAGACAGCAAAGTAGAAGTTTTCAATTCCAGTGAGTCACCAGTCTAAAGGTTAATCAGTTTCCTTCTTAATCCTTGCAGGTTCCACCGCATGTGTTAAAGTGTTCATTCCTGTCTGCTAGCCTCATCCCCATAGTTAGGCAGTTTTATATTGCGCACCTCATTTAACCATTCTCCGAATCTGGGATGAGGAAAGTCTGCCTGGTGTCTTTTGAAAGCTAGTAGAGCCAGGTGTGGTGGCACCTACCTATAATCCCAGCGACTTGGGAAGATGAGGCAGGAGGGTCACAAGTTTGAGGCCAGCCCCAGGAACTTAGCAAGGCCTTAAGCAACTTAGTGAGATCCTGTCTCTAAATAAAAAATAAAAAGGGCTGGGGATGTGGCTCAGTGGTTAAGCACCCCTGGGTTCAATTTCCAGTTATTAAAAAAAAAAAAAAGTTGATGGAATGTCTTAGACATCCTTGCTCCTGGGAAGGTGAGAAGCAGTGGAGCTATAGAGCAAGGAGCAAGGAGGAATGATACATCCAGGGCCACTCCCTCTGCAGACCTGAGTTTTAAACTGTAAAGTGCCCAGCTCCAAACTGTGTTTGCAGCAGGTGAGGGTCTGGTTCTTTGTGATTGAAAACCTGGAGAGGGGGGCTTTTCTGTTTTGGTGTTTTATCACCAAGCACAATAGTAGCTAATTAAGTAAAGAATGGAAAAATCTTATCTGAGTGATGTTTATTGGCCAAATCCTTAACACAACACCTCTGACAGATAAGTAGCCTTCTTGTCTTTCCTGCCTGATGGAAGCTGGAGGTGAGCAAGCAAGACAATGGATGAAGGATTTCCAGTGGGTGCAGGTTATCTGGAACTATTTCCAGAGGAGGAAGGCTCTGAGGTCAGGGCTGGAGTGTTTTTCTGGATGGGGGCTCCTTTGATCTGCCAAGAAAGTAAACTTCATTTCCAGAGCTTCCTCTAGCAGAGAGTCTAGAGATCTTTCGGGGGGAGTTCACAGAGGTGTGGAAGAGGGCCACATGGTGCTTGTTTTGATTCAGCCTGGAAACCAGTTTAACCGAACCACTAGTTAAAAGGACCCCCACCTTCCAAGAACTGAATGGTACCAGCACAGTCATGGTGATCATACCAGTCATACTAAAAATAGATGGAGTGCTTTTCCAACTGTCTAGGAGTGGACACTTCTGAAGAAGAGGCGTTGATCTTCCCGTCTCCTACATGAGATAATCTGATTCAGATATCTTGATTCAGAGTTGGCAAAACTGGGAACCAACTCTAGGTTTTCTCTTTGGAAGAAGGACCCCTTTCACTTGTTTGGAGAGTATTCCTTGGTCACCATATGCCAGGCTCTGCAAATGGGCAGCATAGTCCCCTTTCCGTTGGGAGGAGCTCTTCAGCTGAGCCATTAGCTGGGCTCACCAATCCCAAAGCTTCAGCTCTTGCTTCTTTTCCGCCCCTGTGTTGCTATTGTGTTTTTCAGTGTTCTGTGCTATGGTTTTTTTTGCTGATTATTATGGGACCTCTTGATCTTTGAACACTGCCTGAGAGTTCAGCCTTCCAGAGGCCATTAAGAAAAAGTAATCAAAGGACTTTGTACTAATGAGCCTCAGACAATGAGAAGTAGCTGCAGGAGAAGGGGCTAAAGATTTAACTGAAGAATTAAAATTCTTTGGTGGCCTTCGGTATTTCTCAGATGATGGAGCCCATTCCCATGGGTGTGAGCCGGCTCTGCTGTGTTGGGACCACAGGAATTTTCATTCATCTCTGTTTCTTTCAGTGTTCAAAGAGAAACCTAAACATCCCCCCAGCAGGGCCCAGTCCCTGAGCTATGCGTTGGCATCCTCTGACGCTTCGTACTTCAGTTCCATCGTCCGGCTCTTCAAAAACCTCAACTTCGTGCTTCTTGTCATCACCTACGGTAAGGTGCATATGGGTCCAGGAGTGTCCTTCATCTGGGAACGTGAAATGACAGGCCTCATGTGCCTGTGTGTCTCACTCTTCTCAAATCCCGAATGTTCATGTAAAGTTGCTTCAGGTTGATCAGAGTCAGCCATGCCTGGGGGCCTTTGTGCTGTTCTGTCTTCTCTAGAGAATCGCTCCTTCCCATGCCAGGTGATCTGACAAATGCCTGTTGCTCCTCCAGGCCTCATCTCAGCATCACCTCTGTGAAGCAGAAATAGTTTACCTTTCCTCTCTTACTGTGCTATTATATGTATATCTTAACACTTCTCTCTGTTTTTGTTTTTGTTTTTTCGTACTGGGGATTGAACTCAGTGGTGATTAACCACCAAGTCACATCCATCCCCAGCCCTTTTTATTTTTTATTTTGAGACAGGTTCTCACCAAGTTGCATAGGGCCTTACTGAATTGCTGAGGCTGTCTTTGACTTTCCAAGCCTGGGATTATAGGCATGAGCCACCACGCCTGGCAGTACTTGATGTTTCTAAATAAACATTTCTAGGCCTATTTCCTCTGTGAGTGGGGATTTATGTCTTTGCATCTGTATGGTTCCTCTGCAGGATCCAGCCTAAAGTGGATACTCTAGCAGTGATCAGTGAATGCATGAATGGATAAGTGCACGCATCATGAATCTTCATGACCGTTCCTCAACCAGCCTTCCCTCTTCTTGTTACACTGATACTTTTTTTTTCCCTGAATCAAGACAACATCCCTCTTTCATTTCATTTTCTTGTTCTTTGGCAAGATAAATTTGAGTCTTTGTGCTTGTGTGCTGGCTTGCCTTGCCAGCATGGTGGTTTCTGTGTCTTATTTTCAACCTTGAATGAGCCTGTTGGACCAGAGAATGTCAAGGACAGAGCCCCATGCATCCCATTAAAGCGTGTCTATCTTTAGCTGAACACTAGTCTATTAATTAGTACTTTCAATTCAAGAAGTTAGAGACCAGATGGGTGTGGTGGTGCACATCTGTAATCTCAGCTATTCTGGAGGCTAAGGCTGGAGGATAACAAGTTCAAGGCCAGTCTGGGCAAATTAGTAAGACTCTCATGCAAACAACCAAGGAAAAGAAAAGGAAAAAGGCTGAGGATATAGCTCAGTGGTAGGGCTCGTGCCTAGCATGCGTAAATCCCTGGGTTCAATCCTGGTACCGCAAAAACAGAAACAAAACAAAACAAAAAAGCAGTTCTATCCAATTTTATTGATATTCAACTTATATTTGACTGTTTACTCTACTGGTTAAACTTAAAATGAAGCGTCAAAGTGCAACATGCTCAGTAACCTATGAAACGAATGAGATTGGTTTGAAAAGTCTTGTTTTTAGTGAAACCCCATTTAGCTTTGACCTCACATTTTCCGTAAGCTCACAAATTATTGTTTTATAACAATAATATCATTTGATTTTGTTTTGACTCTCATCACATCCATGTGAGATAGATATATAATTATTCCCAATTAACAGATAAGAAAATCAAAACTCAGAGAGAGGTCATGCAGCTTTTAAGTGGCAGATCCAGAATTCATACGGAGGTTTGTGTAACTGACACCTCATTCTTCATGCCCATTCTGTAATTGTCTATATATTCATTCCTCGAACCATGCCCAGGTTTCATTTCAGGCTTATCAATGCTCTTTATCTCAAAGTGTTCATCTGCTGAGACACTAGATGAGGGTTGTTGCCATCTCAGCAGAGAAATACTCCTGTATTTTTTAGACATACACAAAAGCTATATGACTTCTCATCTACAGTAGCTCTAGATAATCAGATTAGTCTCTCTCTCTCTCTCTTTTTAAAGAGAGGGGGACAGTGAGATGGAGAGAGAGAGAAAGAATCAACTTTCATTTAGTTTTTCATTTGGCTTTCATTGTTCAGACACTTCATTATGTACATGGTGCTGGGGTACGAACCCACGTCCCTGCGCATGCGAGGTAACCACTGAAACCACTGAGCCACCACTCCAGCTGCCAGATTAGTCTTAAAAGTCTCAGTTCTCCATTTCTCATTTTCTCAAATTTCTCAGTTCTAAGTATGTCTCTGCATTCATCCATAAGATACAGACACATTTTTCAGCACTTAGAGATGTCCAACTAAGAAAGGTATGTTTTGAACATCACTCTAAGTATTCTGGTATAGATGGGACCAACCACTTGGTATGGGGATGTAGTGGGAAATCTCAGGCTATAGTTGGATAATGAAGCCTAATAGTCTTTGGGTCCCCTTCCAGACAGAATTTCATGGCTCCAAGAACTTTCATTTTTCCCCAGAGTTAAATATCGTGGGTGCATTGACCTTTGACTACCATAAACCTTATTATATCTGATAACAGATATTAGAGGCCTACCTTGGGATTCTAGGGTAGATAAGTGAATAATAAATTTTTTTCTGTGGCAGAAGTTTATGGTAATGATGCGTGGTTAGTGACCATTCCAGAGAGACCATTGTGGTCTTCAATGCCGGCAGTTGTTTATGGCAGGGCCAGGTCATTGACCTGTGAAATCAAGAAACAAAAATAAAATGTACCAAGAATAGTGTTGATCCTGGTCATTGAGACGCTCAGCTCTGGGCCACACTGTGGGGCACTAAAGAGCTTCTCCTTTTCCCTCTTGCATGGTTGGCTGTTTATGTGGTTTTAATCTGGCAGGATAATTTTAATCCTGTACTTCTGGACACTCTTACTTATCTGTTTGGTTAAATTATAACATAGGAAATAAATAAGGGCTGGATAAAGATCTTAGAAAATCTGCTTTTGCATAAAACCAAAAGGAACACTGGCAAAAAAAAAAAAATTGTCAAATCACTTTTTTTCTGAACTCTTAACCAAAGGCTTGCAACAATGTGATTATGCAAGAAAAATGACTGAATATCAGTAAGAATATCAGTGAGCTTTGTGTCTTCATGGATCCTATTCCAGTCCCTTCTCCCAGGCTCTGTGGTAACTGTGAAAACCAGCAGCTTTATGACCATGTAGCTATGAAAAACAGCTGCCAGGCAGTCATATAGCTATGAAAACTAGCTGCCTCATAGCCACTGGAGGGAGCAACACAGGTTTGGAGCCCCTCAGAAGCCCCATCCCCAACCAAGAATTGACCTCTTTAGCAGGTCAATAGAAAAGTCCCATTCACAGGACTTATCTTTATTTGATCTGACGTGGAGCTTGCTCAGTGGGAAAAGCCCTCTTTCCGGGGTGTTTGTTGAAAATAATCAACGGCACTATTTAACACTGCAGCTGCCTGAGATGGTATTGTAAAGGGTGGCTAACAAGAATCTGGCCAAAACTCTTGAGAAAGAGATGTCCAGAGAGGACTTTGAAAAGCTCTGATTTGTTCTTAAGAATTTGGAAGTTCACATGCATGTGCTGAACTCATGCTCAGAAAGACCTGATAAAGCCCTCAACTCTCACCTCTGTCTGACTTTGATGCTGTGCATAAGCAGGAAGTAAAGGCTAAGGCAAGGTTGTCAGTTGGTGCTCACTTCAGCAGCACATACGCTAAAAATCATTGTCAGTTGGTTGCTGGAGCATTGAAAGTGAGCCCACTACATACACAGAGCTCCTTGGCAAAGGTGGGGAAACCTATTTAAGGCATTTAAATAAATCTGTGTCTAATTATTAGTTAATCACTAAGCTAATGGAGCAGAAACTTCCATAAGAGGAGTTTAAGACAAAGAACATAAGACAAAAGACAAAGAACAGAGTTTACAAAATCAGTATAGGAGCTGCGTTTGATGGTGCATGCCAGCAGTTCAGGAGGCTGAGGTAGGAGGATCAAAAGATCAAAGGCAGCCTCAGCATCTTATCAAGGCTCTAAGCAACTTAGCAAGACCCTGTCTCAAAATAAAATATAAAAAAAGGGCTAGGGATGTAGCTCAGTGGCAGTGGTTAAATGCCACTGAGTTCAATCCCTGGTACCAAAAATAAATAAATAAATAAATAAATAAATAAATAAATGAAATTTAGTGCAGGAAAGTCACTAAAAGCAACAGTCTGGGAAGGGAAGAGAATCTCATATTCAAAATTGGCATATTATTTAAAATGTCTAGCTTTCATCAAAAAATCATGAGACATTCGAGGAGACAGGAAAGTATGGCCTATACATAGGAAAGAGAAAAAAAGTGGAAATTGACAGAAAGCCCAGACGTTGGACATAGAACACAAATGTTGTAAAGCAACTATTATAAGAAAATTCAAAGAACTAAAGGAAACCATGTCAAAAGAATTAAAAGTATGAGAATGATTCCTCACCAAATGTAAAGTATCAGTGAAGAGACCAATATAAAAAAGAATCAAATAGAAATTCTGGAGTTGAAAAATACAGTAACTGAAATAAAAAGTTCACTAGAGGGCTCAAAAGTAGACTTAAACAGGAAGAAGAAAAAAATTCAGCAAACTTGATGATAAGTCAAATAAGATATCCACTCCAGGAACAGAAAGAAAAAGAATGAAGAAAAATGTGCTAAACATTGTGGCACACACCTGTAATCTCAGCAATTTGGGAGGTTGAAGCTGGAGAATTGTAAATTCAAGGGCAGTCTCAGCAATTGAGTGAGATCCCTTCTCAAAAAGGAAAAAATGTCTGGGGATGTAGCTCAGTTATAGAATACCCCTGAGTTTAATAGTTTAACACACACATACACACACACACACACACACACCACCACCACCACCACCACCACCATCATCATCATCAAGAATACCAACATGCAAAATGGAAGTCTTAGAAGTAGAGGAGAGGAAGGAGTAAATGTAAACTGTCATCTAAGCCTGGAAGCATTTGACTCTGTTGAGCATATCTAGATAATTTATTAGCCTATAATCTCAAAGGCCTGGCGTTATTCCAGTGAAAGTAAATTAAACTAATTGGGATATTTGTGCCAATTTCATTACAGCCAGAGAACCATCAGTCTTATTTCCATACTACAGGATTGAACTAGGTGACCGAGTTCTTTGCCTACGAGCAAATGATTCTTTAGCTACATCAGAGATTTGAAAATATTTATTATTAAGACATGGTGTCAGGCATCATGGTCAGTGTTTAACATACATTACCTCATGTAATCTTCAGAACAAACTTATGATATTTAAGTACTTTATTCCATTTTATACGTGAGAAAACAGGCTGAGGTGTTTAGTCCGTTGCCTGTAGTAGGACAGCTAGCAAGCAACAGAGCTTAGGGGTCAACTTCTCGGTCTGATGCAAACCATTGTTCTGTTTTGCCTCCCCATACAGAAAGGAACCTCCTAAGGGTAGAGCCAGGGCTCTGCTCTTGGCCATACTTGCCTAAGTTTTCCTTTTGGTCTGTCTAGGGATAGGTACCTTCCTCAGATTCAATCCTCCCAGGAGTTCTAGGTCTCAAAGGCAAGAGTAACCAAATGTCTTTGGGATTTGGGGGTGATGGGGTTTTCAGTCTCAGTGAATCCAAGGTTTATAGGTCATATAAAGGCAGAGTTTGACACTTAATCCAACTGAGAAGTTTTGCTTTCTTCCTCCGTTATATTAGCTCCAAATTAAAACAAACATTACCAACAAAACGAGTCCTCTCTAAACTCAACTAAATGCTTTGGAATCTCCCACAGCATAATTGCCCCAAGTCTCCTACCCCCACTGTGTTGGCTTTCCATCACTGTGATAAAATACCTGAGATATTCAAGTTAAAAGGAAGAAAGAGGCGATCCTCAGCCCTGAAAAAAAAATAAATAAAGGGAGGGAAGAGGCAGGGGTACAGCTCAGTGGCGTAGTTGAGCTTTTCCCTACACTTTTGCGCACAACTTTTTTTTTTTTTCCTAAAGAGAGAGGGATAGTGAGAGATAGAGAAACAACTTCATTTAGTAATTTTTTCACATGGCCTCCGTTGCTCCAACACTTAGTTGTGTACGTGGGGCTGGGGTTTGAACCAGGGTCCTCATGCTTGCCAGACAAGCGCCGAAACCGCTGAGCCACCGCTCCAGCCCCTGCTCACAACTTTTGATGCAGGGTTGAGAGGTAGAATAAAGGCCATTCAATTAAATTTGAATTTCAGATAATAAATATTTTCTGGTATAACACATCCAATTCTATATATGGGGTATACTTATACTACAAGATCATTCATTTCTTTGAAGTCCAAATTTAACTAGATGTGTTATTTATACGTTCTTCTTAAATCTGCCAATACCACTTGCATAGGAGGAGAGGCAGGGATTACATTTATGCTCAATGTTGCTGAAACCTCACGTTGATAAGAAACTGCCACCTACTCAGGACAGCATCCGCCCTCCTCCAGATTTGGCAATGCAGGAAGACTCAGGGCTGTAACCAGACATTCCACACGTTTACAGCATCAGGAGGCAGGGTAGGGCTGTGGTGTGTGTCAGGACTGGAGTGGAGTAAGGAGAATAATGTGTCTTGGGCTGCCTTGTCTTTACGTCTCTGGGTCTTGGGTTCACATGAGCTCCTTGGATGTCCTCATCAATGGCAAAACAGCCAGGCAAAAAGGCTTACTTAGAGACTGTCCTCAAAGGGAGTACCTTCCCACACATCTCCCCAGCCCTGCCTCCACCGTGCCTGAGTTGTGCTCTGAATGCTCGTCCATTGTGTCTAGAATCTGATCTTGGAGCTTCTCCTCGAGGTTCCCTTTCCCTTGGAGCTTTCTAGCGTGTTGCTATTGTTCCACCTGCATAGGTCTAGGAAGGGACCTTTGTGCCCTAAGTTTCTGCCTTAAGAACAGTTTATCCATGTTTGGGGATGTGGCTCAGTGGTTAAGCACTACTGGATTCGATTCCTGATACCCCCTAAAACAAAACAAAACAAAAAAATAATGAGTATATCCAGGCATGGTGGCACATGTCTCTCTAATCCCAGATACTTGGGAGGCTGACGCAGAAGGATTGTGAGTTGGAGTCCAGACTGGGAAATTTAGCAAGATCTTATCTCAAAAAAACAAACAAAAAAAAAATGACAGAAGGAATGGGTATAAAATCCTTCTTGAGATTCCAAGGAACTTTGCTGAGATCAAGGTGGCCTTTTAAAACTAATGTTTTCTACTAGCAGAGGGAGAATAAAAAGGAAACATAATCCAGAGAGAGGATGTGGGATTAATGTTTCCCGAGTGCTAAGTTTGATCTGAAGTGTCCCCGAGACGTCCTGTGTTAAAGACTTGATTGCCGGCCTGTAGCTCTATGGGGAGGTGTTGGAATCTTTAGTAGGTGGAGCCTAGTAAGAGGAAGTTTGGCCATTGGGGTGTGCCCTGGAAGGAGATATTGGGGTCCTGGCCCTTTCCTGTCTCTCTTTCACTTCTCAGTTCCTGTGAAGTGAGAAGTTTTGCACTACCAGCTGCTGCCAGCCATGATGTGCTGTTTCATCACAGGCCCCCAAAATTCAGGCCAACAGACCATGGGTGGAAGTCTCTGAAACAACAAGCCAAAATAAACCTTTCCTCCTTACAAGTTGGTTATCTCAGGGATTTTGTCACAGTGAGGCAAAGCTGTCTAATACATCAGACTTCCTTGAGGATAGAATCCTCTGGGGTGTTTGATTGAATGTGTGCATAGATTTCCATGGTTCTCTTCTGGAAATTCAGATTCAAAGTCCTGGTGGGGGTCTGCTTTTTCTAACCATTCCAGGCGATTCTGCCTGGCAGCAGCGTTGGAAACCTCTGAAGTAGCTGTTTGGGGGTCAGGCTCATGGTCTTAAGTCCCTTTCCCTCCTAGATGTTTTCCATGTTAACCAACCACCTGGGAACTTGGAGCTGGCGTTTTATCTTCTGCATTGCTGAGGTCACTTATTCTCACGCTCCAGGGACTTTAAGAAATGCCTTGGATTTTTTTTGTTGTTGTTGTTGAAACGCAGAGTCCTGAACCCCGGTCCAGGGGATTCTGACCCAATAGGTCTAGAATAGGAACCAAAATTCTGCATTTTTGAACTTCAATGTCAGTTATCTCTGGAATAGTTAAGAAAATAAGTAAATAGGGGCTGGAGCAGTGGCTCAGCGGTTATGGCACTTGCCTGGCATGTGTGAGTATGCGAGTTCAAACCCCAGCACCACGTACACAACGAAGTGTCTAAGGAATGAAAAGCACAAGAAAACTAAATAAAAAATGCTTCTCTCTTTCTTTCTCTCACTGTCCCCTCTTTCTTTAGAAAAAAAAAAACTGGTCTTGAAAAAGAGACTCAGTGGTGACAGTCATTTTTGCCTCCCTACAACTTCCTGGTCAGTGACGGACACATCTGGGGACAGCAGGAATGGCCAGGCCTCTCAGGGAGATCACACTTTTTCTGCCCTGACCCAGCAGGTTCACCTTGCCGAGGGGAGACAGACCTGAATGCTGCTGGAGCTCACACGCAGGGCAGAATGTGTGTTTCCTTCCTGCTCTTCCTCTTCTTCAACGGGGGATCCCCAAACCCTTGGATGGGGCAGTGGAGTGGACTCCAGCTGTTTACCTCATCTGGCAGCCCTTGATAATATGGGGAGAGACATCTAGACTAAACACCGATTCTGAGAACATGCAGGAGCTGCTAACTCCTTTAGGGAGGGACCGTGCAGACAACAGGGAAGTTGGCAGCTCTTTGGGGCGTACCCCTCCACCCTGGTTCAGTGTCCTGACTGGCTGGGGGTGGGGAATGGCTGTTGGGAACCACACTCACCCAGCTGAGCCAGTGCTTCCAGTTAGAGCTCTGCTGAAATCACCTGGAGGGTTTGCTCACATGTGGATTGCAGGGCCCCACTCCCAGAGTTTCTGCAGCAGTAGGTATGGGGTAATGAGCATTTCTAACAAGCTCCCCAGTGCTGCTGACAGACCACACTTAGGAAACCAAGTCACTGAGCCATTGTGCCTCCGTCAAACAGCTCAGCCTCAGCAGGGTGGGTCAGGGGTGCTCAGGATTCTGTTCCCTTGCTCTTTTTCAGGGTGATGACAGTGCTGTATTTTTTTGTTTCCGTTTTCCTGGGCAATGTCCTTCTTCTTCCTGTGAATTCTGCCCTGCTTGTTCACCCCAGCTGGGGCTTCAAGCCCAGAGCAGCTGTTGCACCTGAAACTGAGGTTCACTTGGAACATCCCTGGCAGGGTCAGGCTAGGACAAGCCACTGAAGGAGGAGAGGGAGTGGCAAAAAGAGGGCGGGAGACAGTTTTCTTCTCTTTCCTTCATTCCAACCCACCCCACTTTTTGGGAGTGTGCTTCCCCATGGGCCCTATTGACTCAGAAATGGAATTTTAAATGCCTGGGTGTCTCTTTTGAAGGTCAGTTGGATATGCTCATTGGAAGATGCTGCTGAGAGCATAGTTACCCTGACCACCAAACAGCCTGACGCTTACAGTGCCGTTGGGTGACATGTCTGGGTTTGTTGGCCCACTGTGGCTCTGTGCTGTTCAGGAGGCTGCATTTTTGGCCTGACTTTGTTGGGTGAATGGGGTGACCTGCGGGGAGAGGCTGGATAGGACAAAATCGTTCAGTGACCTGCCTTGGCAAAATCTTTATTTTGAAAAACAGTTTTGAGGAGAAGTAGAATGATTAAGATTAAGAATTCTGGAGTCAGAGGGTGTGGATTCAAATCCAGCTCCACTACTTAAAACCTGTGTGATTGTGGAAGTGAGAAAGCAAATTCTTATAAAATTTGCAGGAGAATTTGACCTTCACTGAACTCTGTAACTATGCCCCTGGGAACCTCATATAGGGAGTATATCAGCTATATTTAGGCAACATTGTTTATGATAAAAAATAATCTCTTCTAGATGTAGAGAAAAAGGAACACTTTTGCATTGCTGGTGGGATTGTAAATTGGTACAACCACTGTGGAAATCAATATGGTGGTTCCTCGAAACACTAGGCATGGAACCACCATATGATCCAGCTATACCACTCCTCAGTATTTATCCCAAAGAAAGTTATCATGCTGTGGAGATACATGCATACCCATGGTTAAAGCAGCACTGTTCACAATAACCAAACTGTGGAACCAGCCTAGATTCATGTCAATCAACAAATAGGTAAAGAAAATATGGTATATATACACAATAGAGTTTTATTCAGCCATAAAGAAAAATGAAATTATGTCATTTTTAGAAAAAAATGGATGGAAATTGAGGATATTATGTTAAGCAAAATAAGCCAAATCCAAAAAGACAAGGTCATATGTTTTTACTCATACGTGAAAACTAGAGAGGAATAAGGAAAAGAAAGTATGTGTGTGGGGAATCTCATGGAAATCAAAGGGAGATAAGTAGAGCAGAGGAAAGGGCCAGGGTGGGAAAAGAGGAGGGAGAGGGGAAGTGCTGGGGAGAGAAATTGGCCACATTGTATCGTTGTATTTTGTGCACATGTATGAATATGTAACAAGAAATTCCACCATTGTGTACAACTGTAACGCACCAATAAAAATGTGGAAAAATGATCTCTCATGTTAACAGTGGCCAGGGAGATTTCATCATATCTGGAAGGAGGACATACTTTGTACTTCCCTGAATCCAATGACTCTTTCCAGTGTCCTGTCCCTTACCAGGACCATGGAAGTTACACTGTGGAATTAAGCAGTAGTGGCTCCTGTGGGGCATTAAACTAGATTGCCATACTCACCTTTCCTTACACTTTAGCCACAACCTGGGGGCTCAGAGAGAATAGATTTTGGATGCCAGTGTGGACAGGGTGTTGTGGGATGGTCCCACCAAAGAGGAACTCCTGAGGCTGCCCTGTTTATAAGCTATGTCCTCTTACTCTCTTCTGTGTGAATCAAATGTCAAGTGTGCGCATGGGGTTGTTATGGTGTGACTCGGTTTGTTTCCTAACTCTGTGTGCATTTTTCTTATCCATAGAATGGGATGCTTATAATCCTTACCTCCTGGGGTGGTTGTAAAGATTGTAAGGTGCTTAGCCCAGGGCCTTGTGCACAAGGAAGTGCTACTGCCCCACCACCACCATCGCTGAAGGAAGGTTCCAGCCTCATCATAGCTATGGCTCATTGTGTGGCTTCAGTCAGATGTCCTCATTCTCTGAGAAGACAGGTTCTTGCAGTATATTGCATGTGTTCCATCTATTTAGGGAACAAATTGATGAAGTAGGATGCCAACTCAATGCTCTTTAGGGTGTCTTCTGGTTTTACCTAGTAGATCTTGTGTGACAATGAATCAGAGAAGACGTTGGAGAAGGAATGGAGGAAGAGGAGAAAAATGACCTGCAGGGAGGGGCCTGAGGTCTGGAGCAGTGTGGAGAGGGGACAGGGTCATCTGGAGGATGTGGAGGGCATCCACTAGTCCTGCTGACCCCACAGGCCTGGCCAAAGCTTAAGAGAGGAGTGCAGATGATTCCGACCTGGAGTCACATCCCACAGAGCCTGTGCTTTCGGGGCAAATTCAAGGGAGCAGAGAGAATGGTATGTGGTTGAGGGAGGGTCTCAGTAGTTACTTTGGGATGATTGGAAGCTTTTCTTTAAGAAAATCTGCAGGGCAGCCTCACACCTCCCTAAGTTTTTCTTCTCTGGACCCCCCAGAGTGGCACTGGGGTTGAGGACTTCCAACCTCCCTAATGGCTGGTGGCAAGAAGTTAGGAATGGCCCCAGGAGAAGGCTGACCCTAATGTTGTGTTTCTTCCTCCTTCTTCAGGTCTGAATGCTGGTGTTTTTTATGCCTTGTCCACTCTGCTGAATCGCATGGTGATACAACACTACCCGGTAAGGAATTTCCCTAAGCACGCCTGGCCTGGAGATGGTAGGATTTCTAAGTTTTCCCTGCAGAGGCTGAGGCCATGGTTAAGTCTTGTTTCCCCCAGTTTTAGGCAGCCAGTATGGTAGGCTGCTTAAGGGATTTGAAGGGATATGGCCGTAGGCCTCAACCCTGACTTTGGTGGTACTAAGCTATGCGATGGTATGATGGTGTGGCAAGCTAGTGTTGGCATCTCTTAACTCTCTCTTTTCTGCAGAAGAAGCATGATTACGTTTTTTATCTTTTCTTTTAAGAAAGAGGGGACAGTGTGAGAGAGAGAGAAAGAGAGAAGCAATTTTTATTTAGTTTTTCATGTG